>VZSG01000545.1:73135-113356 GCA_013398315.1 Nothoprocta pentlandii
TTGTCTTTAAAGAAATTTGCGGCAAATTACCATTTAAAAATCAATCCAAATTGATTGTGACTCTCAATTGTGATACTCGCAACCTGTGATACTATGGATAATTTCTGAGGCTAAGTCATCACTGTTTTGGAGATGATGGAAAAAAAATTAGCCTTTGGCCCAACATTACATGCTGTTTTGTGCAAAAGGCAAAATGAAATAATTTTGAGATATTTTACACATAATAGTTCTTCTAAAATGACAGTATGCAGTGGCCTGTTTTATATAACTCTCATATAGGTGTTATCTGGGATGGTACAACAAAGTTTCTTGATCAAAACTGCCTTATATGACAGGTGAACACCACTGTGTTCATACTTATGGATTACAACAGCCTAAGCAACTTGTTAATGTCTTGTCACTGGAAGTCTCTGACAGGCCATTAATATGGACATTTTCACAATTTTTGAAAGTGGGATTTTTAGAGTCAAGTTCTTTGGTTATTTTCAAGTATAAAATCAAATAAATATCCAAAGTGAACTGGATAGCACTGCTTAAACTGTCACATCTCCTATCCCAGGCTAACTTTTATGTTGTTAATCCATGTTTTGAACCATTTATGCTGCTAAAACCACCAACCAAACAGTGACTGTTCCCATCAGGTTCTCTTGCTTTCCCTACTTAAGTGAAACAGACCTACTCCGTTCAGAAAAATGAAATAAAGACAGGTAAGAAATGTCAGGGACAGCGGCCCAAGGCTGGGCAGGGCCAGGTCTGCCAGCACCCTCAGCGCTTGGGCCGCCTGAGGGCTAAAACTTGTGCGTCTGGGGTTTTTTGGGGGGTTTTATGTCTCCCCTCAGGGTCTGTGAGGGATGAGGCGCCCGGGCGCGCGCTGAGGGGCGCCGCCGCCATCTTGGCGTGCGAGGCTGGGACCCCGCCACCATGTTGGGGGCGAGCAGAGGGGCCGGTACCGGAGCGGGGCCGGAGCGGTACCGCCGCTCGGGTGGGCGGCCGCTAGCACGAGGCGGCGCCGGGGGCGGCCCCGCGCCGGGAGGAGCGGCCGCTCCGCCGGGATCGGGCGGCGGCAGCGGCCGCCCGAGGCAAGAGGAGCGAAGGGAAGGGAGGAGGAAGGCGCTGCGCTCGGCGCGGCTCGGGAGGCGACGCCAGGTAGGTCCGTGCGCTTGTTCGCCCCTCTCCCGGGGCGGGAGGGCCCGGCCGGAGCCCGCCCGGGAATGGGGCACGGGGACCCCCCGGCCCCGCCGCGACGGGAGCGGGACCGGCCCGCGGCGCTTCCCGCACCCCCCTTTATTCTCCTGGATCCAACAGCGCCGCTCTCTACAGCACGAGGCAACTTCGGGAGCTGGCGCCGTGTATACAGCCCCCCACCCCCAAAAAAGAAAAAAAAATTCTAAAAAACTTCCCACAAACTTTTCATGTTTTCTTCCCCCTTTGAGGCGTTAGTGCCTCAAAGACTCTTGGGGCCAGACAGGTCCCAGGAAGGTGCAGCGGAGCAGCCGTCAACACGCAGGGTGCTGGAGGAGCCGATAGAGCCCCTCCGTACGGAAGATAAAATTGTGGGAGTTCAAACTGCTTTTTGGCCCGGGTGTTTATGAGCAGCGTTTGTGAGGGAAGCGCCGGAGCCCTGAGGTGCCCCGCGGCCGCTGCCCGAGGGAGCGCCGAGCGCCAGGTAATGGTGGGGGCCTGGGGAAACGCTGCCTCGCACCGTGCTTGTCTGCGTCCCCTGCTTAAAATCACCGATATTTGTGCAAATGAAGCCTCTTGGAAGTGATGGCTGCGCTCCCCGAACTTGGGCACTGCACCTTTAACCGTGCCTTGGTTAAAGCTTCTATACCAAGCAATGTTTGAAAGCAAAAACACTCCTCGCAAGTCACTTTCATTGCTGTTTTCCACGTTCCCATTTACTCTTTATTTGTAGTGTTTATACCAAATGACAAACAAATGCAATGAATTTCCAGGTCCAGGAGGGCCAATTAAGCACCACTGCTCTTGTCAAAACTGGCACGATTGGGAAGTCCTCAGCACCCTCAAGGATCAAGCCAGGATGCGTGTGCTTAGGCATGATTACCAGAATATTTTATGCTTTATAGAGATCTTTTAAATATTTAAAAACAGCTGGAGCAGAGTGCTTTCAAAACTCAGGGACAGTTTGTATGCTCACAGTATTATGTTCCCACTTCCCATTAACTAGCAGCTGTTGTTGTTTTTTAGGAATAAGAAAAAAAAATTGCTTCCAGAGCCTATATGGGTATATCGTTTGAGGAAAAACATGAGATTCTGGTAATTTTAATCTAAATTTTAACCTAAAAATGTTTGTGCATGTTTCTATAGCTTCTGAAATTGAGGGAAAAAAATATGATTTTGGAGTATTTGCTTACAAGGCAACTCCTAATAAATAATCTTTAATTCTGCAGCACTTGCTTACCTAGTCGCTTTGTCTTTATAAAGTCTATGGGAACTTTATGTGGAGTTGCAGTGGTGTCAGGGTGATGCTACTCAGCAGAGGCCAGGAAAGGTGACGGGGACTGGGTGCTCCTCGTTACCCAGTGTCACCCTCCGATGTTCTGACCAGACAGCTGGACCTGCCTCGTACTGCAGTCGTCTCTTTACATTAAGCACCTATTTTTAAATCAGATATGACACACAGAAACGTAAGTTGTCATAAATAATATAATAATAATAATAATAATAATGATAATAATAAGCAACTCTGGAAGAAAGGGGAAATCTTTCAGTATACTTTTCTGACCCAGTCAGCAGGTGTTGTGGATCAGCAGCCAGTTTCGTTTCAGGCTATGCTGATAATGTTTCCCATGCTGGTATGCCAGTGAATTGTACAGCTTCACAGGCAGCCTGTGAAAATGATCTTAATTTCATTATCCTTCTCCTTTCTTCACGTGTTTGCTGTGTTGCAAATGAATTTAATCTGACGCTTTTATGGAGACACGGAGTGGCCTCGCTGCATTTTTGCTTGGTGTCTTAATGTGGAGAGGAGTTATTAACATGGAAAATTGGAAAACTCCTTGTGTGCAGCAGCAGAGCAGCCGGTGGATATGGTATCGTGAGGCAGATGTGCCAAAGCAGAGCCAGAGCCCTGCCGTTATCATGGATGCCCTCCCAGCTGTACACGTACCATTGCTGCCAGTCCTTGCTCGTTGTTAGCTTATGTGCTGTAGGATAAAAGATTTTGCAGTGCTCCTCTGTTGATCTGCCTGGTGCCTGCAACTTTCAAATAAAACTTGTATGCTTTCTTATCAGAAATCCTAACTAGCCTCTTTCTAAGTTCATTGTTCTCGTTAGAAAGGATGTTGATACTCCAGTTCAGGGGAACATCTTCCCCTTGTCCTAGAAGTTTTCTATATAGGTAGCTCCTTCTACTCAATTCTTATTTAAAGCATTGGAAGGGATACTAAATCAAGAATATGAAAGCAGCAAGTGTTGATTACCTGTATCTTCTGCTGCTTTTTGTTCATATACAGTACTATTTTTGATTAATGAATGCTGTTGGAATTTCAAAAAAGCCACATTGGTAAAAGTTCAATTTAGACTGATACAGTGCAAATAGAAAAAGATATGTTGAGGAAGTCTGGTCTGAACACTTTTATTTGCTTTCTTGCCCAAATATTTGCTGATTACAGTTAAGTTAGAGCTGGTGCCAGAATCTCTTTGCTCTGTTGGATCATTTAGACAGCAGCAGAAAGTGAAAATGCCTTTATCGTCAGTAAACTACATAATTATGGCACTGTTTCTTTGAGGTGTACGTGGTTGCAGGGATCTGTGATTGCTTTATCTTCAGTCCACCCTGTGTACTAAATGGGCAAAGTGAATACAGAGGGTCCTCCTGCTTCCAGGAGCAAATGGGAGATGAGACTTCACCCTTTCCCATTCTGTTTTGAAACAGTGCAGTCAAATATGAGTTGTTTGCAAAATCTGTCATACTATCTGTTTGAAAGTAGAAATTTTTACTTGGGTTCAAAAGGAACGTTTAAAAATTACTTGCAGCAACACCCATGACAAACTAATAACTTCATGAACCTCCAAAATATACGTCCAATTTCCTTGGACAATATATGAGAGGAATCTCTTCTGGAGTTTCCTACTGAGAAGTGGTTGAGCCATGGAGTGCAAATTTATGTTGCATCTGTGAAAGAGGAACATGGACTGTCCTTTTCTTTCTTTAATTTTCATTAAGCCACAGGGTTAGTAGCATGAAGAGTCTATGCTTTTGTCAAACTAGTTATTATAAATGGTTTGTTTCTTCTGGTTAGAAATTTGGAGGGGTGAAAAGATGGTTAACTTTGCTTAGAGGTTTTTGTAACTCTGCGAAATGATAGACCACATAGAAGGTGGCAGTGAGCATAATTCCTCTGGCCTTAGTGGCTCACAGATTAGGAGACCAACTAATAGGCGATGTATGGATAAGACTGGCCTGATAACAACTGTGCTGAGAGGTAAATTTTCATCCGAAGCAGAGACTGTGAAGCACCACCTTCAAGATTGGGAGCTTTTCTCTTTAATTCCTCAAAATGTAGCTCAAAATGCATTCTGATTGCAACCTGAATGAATGGGGAGAAAAGTGGATGGGACTGACTCATCTTGCAGACCAAAATGAAGATGGTCCCTGCTGAAGAAATGGCCTGGTGCCAGCCCCAGCAGAATTTCCAAGAGTTTTCTTAACTGGAGGGGTTTCAGGGAGCCTGCAAAGCTGATATACTGGAGCCTTACTGATGGGTTTTGTGCTGCTTGGGGTGTTGAATCACTGTTGCCTCAAGCCATTGCCAAGAAAAAAGCAGCACTGAGATCATTGGATGGTCGAAATTAAGTCTGGAGGGTGAAAGGGAGTGGAAGGATCCTTATGAGCCTTCCTTGCTGCAGCAAGGAAGGCTCTTGTTTTGTGTCAGCAGCCCAAATTTCACTTCCTGCTCCTTTGTTCTCTACTTGATCTCTAAATTTTACTGACAATATAGTTCTGGTTAACCAGAAAGACAGTGTCTGTATTTTACTCTCAGGTCCTCTGTATTTTTTCTAAGGTGTGAATATGCTTATATTTGGTTGTAGACAGAATTTGTGTGAATATATGGCTAAAAGCCGAGAAGAACCAGGTATTTTGAAAGTAAGAACAGTACTGAAACATTATTGTAATGTAATGTATTGTAAGGTCTTTGCCTCTGGAACTGGTGCTCGTGTATATGATGTACTTGCAAAACGGAGCATTGCTTGGGCGTTTTGGTTATTTAGTGCCCTCGAGCAGAGTGAAGCCAGACAGCAACCAGCAATCACAGAGGACCTGGAAGAGATAGGTGCTGTGTAGCTGTAGTGATAAGAGGAGGCCTGTATTGGTATTTTACTGATAATACCAGCAATATTACCAAGTTACTTTGTCAGGTGATGTTTTAATTTTGTTCTTGCTTACTGTATATAAAGGAGTGGATATCAAATTGATTGAGTGTACCATTATTTTAAGTTAAACTAGCAAAGCACTTGGTTTCAGAGAAGCATATTTAATATAACTTTGCAAATATTTTTGTACCAAATCGTAATAAAAGAATAGACTGGTAATTATCAACTCTTAGTAAATCTTATGTATGTTTTCCAGATCAGCTGTTCAAAACGATGCATTGGCAAATCATTCTGATCGTGTTTGTGCTGTTGGGTAAGTTGCCATAAACATTGCTTTTAAAAATAGGTATATTGTAAGTTGACAAGAGGTGAAGAGTAATCTCTGTTTTTGTGATACAGTGGCACTTAGAAACATACTCCTGGATAGGTATCTTTTCACAATATGCAACTAGAATATGCAAATACTGCGGTTTTGCATTGTGCAGAATCAAAACATATTAAAACAAATACCTCAGTTAAAATATGCAGAGATTAGAGGTTTATGAATAATGTGTTCTGTTACCTAACAAGTCCAGAAGTGGAAGGGAAAATGCAGGTGACATAGCAACTGATTGGAAAGTCTGTGTTTAGTTCAGTATTGCCAAGAGTTCACTTTGCATTTTAGCTCTGTATTTGTACACGAGTAGCATATCTGCTTTCGTGTGCACGATGCTGCTGAAGGATGCTCAATTCACTGTAAGTGTCATTAACTAGAGTAACTTGTTTTTCTACTTGGGAAATGTCTATGACAATATTGGTGTATGCTGTTCAGAGACAGCTGGCATGTGCCTTCCTCTAGTTTTTGGATTAAGAAAATAACTGTTTAAAGGTTGTTGATGATTAGAGAGAAAACAAATACTATAATCCAGCAAAATTAGTTTCAGTTGGTGACTTTTCATATATTCACGAAAGATGAAGAATTCATCAGACAATACACATACTTTTATCTACTTGGTACCAAGTATTGCACTTTTGACAAATACTTTGTTGAACACCTTGCATAATGTAAGCATTTTCTGTACCTTTTAATGAAAGCACCTGGGTGCTTTGGAGAGCTTGCTTCGGGTGTCACAGATTGCTGGCTAGTGAGGTGCAAATATCCATGAGTGGCACCTTTGCAGCTGTGTTAACCTAGGCATGGAATTACGGTGTCATCTGAGTGTCATCTGAGAAGCAGAACAGTGGCCTGCTGTGTGTCTGTGCCATGGACAAACTGTTACATCTGTACCTGGAAAGCATTCTTAATGCACACTGTCCATCGATAGCTGCATGCTAAGATATATTAAAGGACTTTTAAGAACCATAGCAATCAATCCTGTGCTCCATGTTTTGTTTTGTACTACATTACAGCTCTTTCTTTTAAACACTTCTGAGGAAATGGTAAGTAGCTGCATACGTTTTGAGTTTATAGGATTTAGTTAATCCCGTGAGATCTGGTATGGTATGTAAGAAAAGAGGAAGGTCTTATATATAAAGAGATGACTGTCAGGAATCTTCTTTTTCCCCCATCTGTTTCTGTGAAATGAATAGTGCATTAGTTATCTCTCCTGCTTCATAGGCAGTCATGTCATTTACTCATTTGTTCTTCTTTAATCATGGAATTTGGACTAATAGTCTGTTCAGTTAACTGAATCTCCTCCACGTAGAGCCAGCAGACCTAATGAAGCTGGTATTTACAAAGGCACAAACTCTGCTTTGTTAAGCAAGAGAAGAGAAAAGAGCAGAACCCTTTGGGAGTCTGGTAATATCAAGTGTGTGTAAAGAAAATGAAACCTCTTAACACACTGCATAGTAACATGTGTCTGCTTTTAGTGTAACAGGCATCTACTTTTTCAAAACTTTCATTTTGTACTTCTGTATTAGTTAGCTTATGCTTATATGCTATTAATGAAACAGTGGGAGCGGCAGAGAGAAATTTTCTTCTTTCCTTATTGCAAGCTACTGAACCTGAATACATTTCTGCATAATAAAGTGTTTAAAGTTTCGATGCCTTTACCGATTAGGATATTAAAAACAATGAGGTACACAAACAATCTCTTGCCGTTCTTTAACTAGAGCCTTAATCTTGGAAATTCATTCAATATTTTACAGCAAGCTATTTATAAAAGGGATGTGATCACCATTCTCAAAGTCATTATTAGCGTAATTTAAACTGTGACTTACCAACAAGAGCTCCAGCTGTGGTCAGGGAGATTTTCCTTTGAGGAACCCAAGTCTGATGGAAAAGATGATGGCTTTCCTGCATCTCATTTCCCAGATAATGCCCTTGGGTTGTATAGTTGCCATCAAGTCATATTTCCTTGTGAAACTCTTTGGGATTTAAGACTTGCAAACTCTGTCATATACAATGGGATTATTTTGTTTTTCTGAAATGATGGAGTCATAAATATCTGGATTGCAAATGTCCCGGTTCTGTAGGGAGATAAGAGACTCCTATCTGTAAAGTGCATGAACTCAGATTTAGGAGTCACAGTTCAGGAGGGGTGCTTGCCCTCCGGTCTTGGTCTTGGCCTATTCCAACAGCTTGGGGAAAAAAAAAGTTAGGTGCAGTGTCAGTGGGGGAAGGCTGTTATGTGTCAGTTGTGAGACACCACCTCAGAGGGGATGCTTATAGTGATTTTTGTCTCCAATGTGGAGATTAACTCCTGGAATTTAATTTTAATTTAATGCAGCTGTTTCTGTTTTCCTTTATTTTATGTTTATATTTGCAGACTTTCTTCACATGGCAGTTGCCCATTGTATGGTCTATCAGATTCCTCCCAGGAACTTTTCATTACCTTGTGTGCTGCTGAATGAGACGCTTCTGAGTCCTCTCTCTGCTAGAACTGTAACAGGCTGGGCTGGTTTCAATCCAGAACGTGGAGCTGCTGAACCCAATTCTCCCTGGGTAATGACTGAAGAAAGTTTTCTCTGTTGCCTTTGGAGTGATAATAACATTGATTGCTCTTTGTACAGAGCAAGCATGCACGCAAAGATGTTTACTCCTTCAGAATCAAGCACCTTGGCTTCTCAAGAAACAGGTAGGTTTTTCATTCAAGAGCATAATCAGTGATTTGTTCCTCAGAAAAAAAGTTTGAGGAGTCATTTTTAGGCAGAGCAGACAACATAGTATGGTAAAATCCTTTCTCACAGAAGCCTGCAATGGAAGGTAAAGGAAAACTGAATAGCATAGATTCAAAGGAGGGAAAAAATTGACTGTCTTTCTAGGGGAATATTGAATAAAATATGCAGCACTGCATATGTGGACATAAGCCCGGATCTTGGAAGGTGTTTAGCCACTGTAGGAAATAGTTTAAATACTTCTGCAGTTGCAGGTTTAAACTCCTTCAGGAGGAGGAGGAGACTGGGAACAAGTGCTGTCCCTTCTGCCTGGACTGTGAAGCCTTTCAAAATACGTGCACATGAATTCAACTGTATTTTCTTTCTCTGGAGGATTTTCTTCTGTCATATATTCAGCCTCTGAGCAACATGCTAGCCTGTTGGCCTGGTATTGATGGCAACAATCCCATTGACTTCAGGAGAGTAGAATTTCATTTTAGAAGAACTGTCTCATGCAACAAATAAATGCCTTTTGAAGACTGCCAGACTAAATTGTTGATAAACATTTGCACACAAGATGCCCAGCCGCATCTTGATGGGTGTCTGTTAAATGCCCTGTTTTTTTGAGTGAATTTTATTCTGTCACTTCAATTGTTTCTTGATTTTAATATAGTTCAGAAATGTTCAATCCTTTTCTTCTGTTTAGGTTCAAATTGGAATGTTGAATGCTGGATTAAAGGAGAGCTGGACCTCTTAGTCTGTGGCCTGCGGTTTTTGAAGTTGTATGTGAGAGCTGATCTGAAGGTTAATCTTTTATATGCTGTGTAAGTACAGACTGTGTTGAGTTTGTCACTGCTAGTATCAAGAATCTGAAAGCATTTTGTGAAGCACCAGTTGTGGTCTCACAAGCTTGCAGCACATTGGTGGTATCAGCTTCACAGGCAGATAATGTTATGTTCTTTTTTTGTGTAACAGTAATACAAGACAGCATGGACAGCTTCTGGTTCTTTTGAATAAGAAATGATTAGCATTGGCAGTTCCTCTCCTCTCTCTTTTCCATGTTCCTTTCTTAAAATGGTTATTTTAGGTAAGTCACTGTTGACTTGCTACAATATGTTTGCTCTTATAGTTGCTTAATTGTGAAGCTGTGATCTTGATTTTGCCTTTTTTATGCTTTTGTCCAAAATATTATCTATCTTGAAGTAACTGATTTTGGTCCTTAATACAATGCCCAGTGCTCCTCTGATCATTTGGTGCCTCTGAGAGGAGGGCAGCCACCTGTGTAGCAGTCACTGTGACAAATATTCTTTGCAAAGGTAATAGATGGTAGTCATCCTGATTACCCTTCTGTGGGGTGGGCAGGTCTTTTTGTACATGACCTCTTTGATTTGATCTTAAAAGGGTCTATTTAATTCCACTTTGAAGCCATATGGAATTTTCTGTATTATTAATAGGTCGGAAGTCATGGTGCTTCCTGCCTGTTCAGCAGGCTTAAAAATTCTTTGAGAGCAAAGTGTCATTACAGCCAGTACAGACTTAATTTTCTTAGGAAACAGGCTGAGTACAAATAATTGTCATACTGAATTTATAGGTGACAACTTCTATTTAAAAAGTCAGAACTGAATGACAGATATCATGTACCACAAACTATCCCGGTTGCAAGGGTAGACAGCAGCTTTCTTGCCTGGTAATGAATGTGGATTTTTAGTTGACAGACTACTTCAAACCGGAAACCAGATTTTGATTGGTTTCCTGTTTCCAGTGTTCCCCATGACCTACAATTCTGAAATACCATTACATGTCTTTTTATTTTTTATGGGAAAAGTAAAACTGCCTTTGTGTCTGTTTCATCCACATTCTCATCAGAAAAACAGCAGTATGTTAGCCAGTAATCCTAGCGCAATGCTCTGTATATTGATTTTTTTGGTGTGCCTAATGCCCCTAATTCCCAACAAATTCAAGTCCCAGCTGGATGAAGAGGTTCTTTGTCCTACGAAGGAAATTCAGTATCATGCAGCTGAGGAGAGCCAAGTATACAGGTTAACACGAGTCCTTGTGGCACTTCTGTATTTGAGTACTTTTTTATGCAAGGGCAAGATGCAGTGTGGCCCCTGCCTTTGAAGAACTTATTTTGCTTCCCAGGGTTCATGTTAATGTTTTTCTTTCAGGGTCTCTGTGTTCTGGGAGAGCAGCTAGCAAAACATTTCATATTTTGGTAAAGTGACAGCTTTCCCAGTTGGCTTGCTGATACCTTAACATTTTATTCATTTGAGCCAAAATACCTTGAAAACATTCCCAGTTTTAAAATATGCATTCCTGGCATTTGTTACTCCCTGGGAGTCTGGAGATCATGCCAGGATTCTCACATATAAGACAGACAAGCTACACAAATAATGACCTAGAGGAATCTACAAGAAAATACTTGGGTCTTCTGCACTTTGTAGTTTTTCAACATTAAAAGTATCATTTTCATTTTACACACCCACAGTTTGTTGGCTTGTAATGATATCCAGTAGCTTTGAAGAGAAAATGTTCTTTGTTCAGTAGCTTTGTTCAATCTGAAACTGTTTTCTCTGCGAGCGGCTCAGACAAGAGTAATGATGAGGCTTTTGACCTTTCGTAGCAGCATCGTTTTGGGGGTAGAGAGTTTATCCTGTAGTGCAATTAGACAAATTAATAGTCTGCCATAAGTGAATGATCTTTCCAGTCGTATATACTATGAATGTAAAGCCTGCTTAGTAATTGAATAAAATGAACTCAGTGAGCCTCAGGGTGCATGCGCAGTGACTCGTGTGAATTCACCTGGGTCAGCAAGTATCTGTGAATTCTGAGCACTCATCGTAATGTGCCTTTTCTGTACACAGTGATGGATACTAATTTGAGATTATTACTCATTATTAGTAATAGTGTATTACTATTAAATTAGTATATTACTAATTTAAGCTTAAATTACAACTAATTCTGAAGTATAGTTGAAATACAAAACCTTTAGGAGCTTGGTGTTGACTACAGAAGCCCTATTTCTGCACAACTGGAGTGTGCAGGACTTGGAGCAGGACAGAAAAGCAAGCCTTGGAGAGCAGCCCGTGTTGCAGCATTATTTTCTTCTGTGGTTCGGAGTGTGTAGTGCTTTTTGGTGATGCTGTGTTTTTTTTTTCCCTCCCCTCTCCTCTCTTCCTCTGTAATCTCTTAAACTCAGTCCTCTATTTCCAGCTTAAAGTCACGTTGCCTTAGCTTATTTGCCCTCCCCTGTCAGCCAGCCGTTAAAAAGTGAGGGGGCTGGTGAACCTTGGCCCTTGGGTGGGCTCTGCTGATCCACTCACAAAGGTGGTTTGGGTGTTTAGCCCCTCTCTGGTTCTGGCTCTTCCCTCTGTGCCCAGATAAAACGTCTCTCTGGTTCCAGCAGCCAGCAATACAAAACTAATCAGGGACATTAGTATCTATGAATGTATTTTCTAAGCCCTCTCCCCCTGCCCTTCCCTTTTTTTTTTTTTTGCACCTACCTGTGTTTGTGTGATATAAAGTTCTTGGTGAGTGCAACGTATGGGTTCTCTCAGCTTGTTCTCAATGTGATGGAAAGTTTCTGTTTTTAATAGCCTGCTGCTTTTGCTTTGTTTCAGGTTTCCCCTGAGTATTTCTTTGATTCTACTGAATGAAGGCACTGCCCTCTTTTGAATTCCCAGGGCTTCATGAGCACAAGCTCCTCTAAAATCAGGGTTTGCAGTTTAGCATCAGCAGCTGTTCCGGGCCTGGGTCTGTCTGCAGCCAGAGCCAAGGTGACAGGCTGCCCATGCAGTCCCCAGCTGCACCAGTTCTCCAGAGCACTTCGGCTTTCCACTATTTTGCTTCAGTTTGGGTCACAAAACATTTAGCCCTGGCTTGGCAAATCTTTCTTGGCTCTTGGAGTGAACTGATACGGTCCCTTTCCTGAAGCCGTCTGTTCTCTTATCCTGAACTCGGTTTTGCGAGTTAGTCCCTGCGTCTTTCCAGTCTGCTGAAATGCAAATACAATTATCCTATTTCTTAGATTTTGGATATCTTCCTCCGAGAACAGAGTGTACCTGGCATCTGGTAACATAGCTCAGTGTTTTCCTGTGCTTGTGGCCCGGAAAGGCAGGGAGGTGGTCAGAGCAGAAGCTGCGGTATGCAGGCAAGGTGCTGGTGGTTTTCTGTCCCGAGCGGTGGACGACCTGCCTGGCATGGAGCCACAATTACACTTGCAAACCCACCAAAATAC
Organism: Nothoprocta pentlandii; assembly: GCA_013398315.1. NCBI lineage: Eukaryota > Metazoa > Chordata > Aves > Tinamiformes > Tinamidae > Nothoprocta > Nothoprocta pentlandii. The sequence continues at coordinate 85,788 of VZSG01000545.1, forward strand.
AGCTTGCAAAGGGCTGGAGGAAGGAATAACCTGTTTCCTCCTGAAGAGGTGACCTTTGAGGCCCAGCATTAGCACAGCACAACATAGGAAGGCTCTGCTGTTCTTTCCCAGACCATCTGGGAGCCTATTAGCTCACTTCAGTTGTTAAAATTTGCAATAATCATTAGGAGTGATTAGGAAAAAGGTGCAACTAGCCTTCCAAACAGGTCTGCTTTTACATGGCGAAAGACCCAGGTGGGGCTGGTTATGTCAAATAAGCAACATAGCAAGGCTAAAGAGAGCTCTGGCTGCTTGTGATGATGCCTGAGCATGCGGTAATGCAGAGGGCAGCGCTCCAGCTCTGCAGGTCTGCTGAAGGCAAGGCAATCAGAAAACTGAGGGATTGAAAGAGATGTTGGCACTGAGAGTTTGGGTCTGAGCTTGGAGCAGCCTTAAGGCCTGTGTCCAGGAACCCAGAAGAGGTTTCAGAGGTGTTTCGGGGTGAGGCAGAGGGGCTGCGTGGCACCCGTTGGCTGGGGTGCAGCCAGGGCTCCAGCTTGGCAGGCTCTGAGCCTGCGGTCGTGCTGAGCCTGCCCTGCCAGCTGCAGCAGCCACTGCTCTTGCCACCGTGCTTGAAGGATGTAAATGTACCTTTAAAGGCTGCAAGCTTATTAGCTCTTTCACATCTTAAGTTTCTGTATGTTGTACATGGGCAAAAGAGTTGGGGAAGATACAGGGACACTGGTGATCTTTGTTTCAGGGTTTGTATTCCTGAGGCCTAAAGGGAAGCCTTACTTGCATACAGGATTATTTAATATCTTTGGATAATATGTAATTTTTATAAGATATTTTCAAGTCTTTTGAGGCTAGTAGACTTCACTGACTATAAAAACTGAGCTTTTGCAATGCTAATTTAAGTACAGAGTATATATTACTGTAATTTAATATCTTTGTGGAAGTGTTATTTAAAAGTTGTAAAGCTGTCATTCACAACTATACTCACTACTAAGCCACGTGAGCAAGGTTGGATCTGAAGGTTAAGTAGAAATAATTACAGATTTGTTGAGGGTTGACTTTTTTTTTTTTTTTTTTTTTAGACCAATTATAAAAGCAGTGAGCAATGCTAGGAGGCAGGGAAATGTGAAGGAATTTATGTGAAGTTTTTTAAAGTAATGAAGGAGGAAGAAGTGGGACCACATTGAGGAGAGAAAAAACACGCCAAGCAATACAGAGGCTGCATGTCTGCCAGGTACCATTAGCATAAAGCTGCTTACTGCTTGTGTCCTCGAGTCTGAAAACTGGCAGGGAATCTTGCAGGGAATATTACAGGGATGCCCGTGCTGACTGGCTGTAGCTCTAACAACTGTAAACTACTTGAGAGGCTTGGCCAACTTGAGGGTGGTGACAGCAGAGCGCGGGTGCCTGGAGAAAGTAGCATCATTGAACACTTTTTGTTGGAGCCCTTCCCAGCTCCCCAGGGTTTCCACACTTTCAAAATCACATTTCTCCTTTTAAATAAGGCAGATTGTGGTAACATGGTCAGTGAATCCGTGGGTTCATTTGATCACGTTTCCAATGGACCCAGTTGTTTAGAAAACAAACACAGAGGCAGAAAGTCTTTATCCTTTTTGCCCCCCAAACGTGGAGTTTCTGTCCACTTCCGAAGCTGAAGTGTTAAAATAAATCAGCTCAACTATAAAGATATTTTGAACCTTTGTAGAAAGGTTTGTGTTTTATTAACTCAGTTTCTCTGCATTAATAAGAAGCCCTTGCTATAGAGGGGGAAAAAATCCAAAATTATTTAAGAATAATTCAAAATATGATTTTATTTGTAAAGCTAGGACCAAAAGCAGGAAGGCACAAGGGTTGGCTTCTGGAATAGTATGGGACCTGCTGATTGCTCTTAATATAGAAGCAGCTGTGGGCCTATTTGTGCTTTGCCTATAAATTGAAAATAATTTCACTGGAATTTGACTGTGACTGTGACACAGGGATTGAAAACACCTGTAATGGAGTAATCATACATTGCTCTAAAGACACATGGAAGCACCTTGGCTTGAAAGGAATCTGTGCACTAATGCAAATATGAGAAATAGTTTGGGTCTTCTTGCTGTTGTTTCTTGAAGCTGATCTGGGGAAAATGGCAATATCTATTTCAGAAGCATAATGTAAATGTGGTGGCTGGTATTCCAGTGTGTCCAAGTTCTTTTGGTATCTTGTATTTTATATCAACAAGAGGCCTAATGCACAGGTGCATATATCTGTATGCACCGCGTACTTTGTTAACTGTTTCCTTTAAAATCTAATGAGATCGTAATATTAGGAAATTTGACTGAACTGTTTATGAAATACACATTATGTCCATACTGCTGTGCATTATTTAAAACTATGAAAATTTCTCATGCTGTGCAGTTTTTGCAGGTTTTATGAAATCAAAGGCTTATGATAAATAATCCAGGAAAAAGTACTGATAGAAAAAAGAATGAAATTCGATCTGGAGATTCAGTCAAAAATAGTCTTGTGGTATTTATTCTGAGAAGGAATCAAAGCAAAATGTAGTAAGAGACACTTACCAAAATAGTTTCCGTGGGCATGTCCAAGATAGTAGTGGTAATATTTGTGATTAAGTAATTTGCTTTCTTATGAAAAGTCAAACTATATAAGAAGCAAACATGCTTTGCCCCCAAATAGCTGAAATCTTAGCTTAGAATTAACTGTACAAAGTTGTGACTTTTTTCCCCTCTCCTAGTACTGTAAGTTGTTGACAACTCATTTTAAAATGTTTTCTGAAGATTGGGGTTAGCTTCATGTAATTGTAAAACTTATTTCCTCTTCACTGGAATAAGAGCTTTTGATTATTATATAGCTTATGAAGGAATATTAAATATGTTTTGATTTCTACTACTGTGTCTCATGACTAGGAATTGGAATGTGATCTCTCCAAGGGCAAGATTTTGTCTGCTCTAGGGTAAATTTGTCTTCCTAAGAAGCATCTGGTACTAGCTACCATCAAGAACTGCAAACTCCACTGACTGAGCTGTGGATCTCATCTAGTGTGGTAACACATTTGTTTTAAGGTCAACCCTTAGGAACAATTTTCATGAAGTAGTTTTAACTGCTTTCCTAGGAAAACATTTAAAAGAGGAGAAGAAACAAAGCAAAACCAGTTGGTAACCATTACTGCCTTTTTAGGCAACTCATCTTTTTTATTAGTTTTTACTGTAAATAAACCTTATCCAGAAGGACCAGAAATGTCCTCTGCTAAAACAGTCTCTCCACAATTACTTTTTCTTCCTTTTTCTTTCCTTTTCCTTGTAGATCGGAGCTGTCGCTGGGAGAAATGTCTACGAGCTCCCTGAAAGGGAGTGTAATGGCAGCTCCTTGTGACTGCAGTGAATATGACAAGTGCGAGTGCTGTGTTCCCTCCCTGAGACTCAACTGCACCTACGTCCTGTGGCTGCAGGTCACGATTGGTGTGACACCGCTTTGGTCACCTTTAATGTCTGTCGAGCCCATAAACATAGGTGAGGATTTGGTGTTGTTGCTCACCTGTAAGTTGCAGGTGTAAGTTGCATTATTTGGTATTGGTTTGTTTGGTATCATTACCCCAGAGTTATAGATCTTGGCAAATTCCAAAAAGGCGTGGGGGAAGGAAAAAAAAAAAGGAGTATTTTGTAAACTTCTTAACTGATACGTTTTACAGACAAAATAGCTGAAAAGCCTTTAGATGCATTAATTTAAAAGATGAGGGATCACATTCATCTTACTGCTTTTAAATTACATTACACGAAATGTCAACATTCAGAGCTGCATCTGGCAGTGTTTAGAGTGACATAATTAATTTGTTCTGCTTAGTAGAGTATATTTCTAAAATGTGTAGTATTGGTATGTGCTCTGCTACAACTTAGGTCAATAAATATAGTTTGAAAATAAAAATAGGACTACCAGTGCGAGATAGAGTTGTATGCTCATAAATGTTATCAGTAGAACCAACAGAGTGAGAACCTAGTTTTTTGTCCTATAATATAGTTAAGATGCACAAAAATTACTAAGTCATGCTTCAAAAGTTATGAGCTTCTAACAGAATTTCCCCTTCATTAATTAGTTGCTCTGAGATGATATGGAAGATTCGGATAAGTCATATTATCCCTGCTCACCCTTTCTGACTGCCCCTCTCTGCCTGCAGCATTTGTATTACCCAGGTTAGCAAAGCCACCGAGGAGGCAGCGTAAATCCCTGCCTGGCAGTGTCTGGAAGGGGTGAAGGTGAGCGGGGGCACCCAGGGCACCGGGCTGGAACCAGAGGGGAACATGTGCCCGCTCCCTGAGATGCCTGGAAGTGCTTTCTTCTCAAGTTGGGCACATGCTGTTGAATCTACAGTGGTTTTTAAAAGGGTATTGCTCTTGCTTGGGAGAAGCTGAGTGCCCAGTGAGGACAAGCTCGACCAAAAGACATGGCAATGAGGTGGTGACAGGAAAGATCTCACTAGCAGGTAAATGTAGGATCCGAGTTGCCTACTTTTATCCAAGGCAGACTGAATGTAATACTAGTCATCATTCTAAATTGCCCATCCATTTTCTCCTCCAGAGTGTTCTCTACCCGTATGGGAGCCTTCTGAAACCCTCCATTTTTCCCTTTGCCTTAATGTAGCTCTACTGGAGACCTTTTGTCGTAACCATAATCGTTGTAGAAGGGATGGGGATATTTAGAAAGTCTTTGTGTACAATACAAGGACATTATCTCCTGCCTGTTAAGGAGCTGAACAAATTGCTCTGCGCAGCACTGTATCCTTCTCAACCCTCTCTTCAGCAAAACAGGTAGGTTAGTGCTTGGCTGCTGAGTAGAATCATTGCCCAAGGCAAGAAATTCACTCAGTTTTAAGGTTAGCATTAGGTCAAAGAGCACAGCCTGACAGCCAATTACATAATATTCCCGGGATGCACTTTCCAAGTGGTATTGCACAACAGCGCTCTGAAATACATTAGGTGTAGAGCAGCTTTTGAAAATGGAACTTAAGGAAAAGGTATGAAGGAGATTTCTGAATCAGTAAAAAGTTTCAGCTCGCAAGTCACAGGCAATAATCTTAGCAGTAAACTTGTTTAATTTGTTGGCAGTAAAGCCTGAACCTCCTTTGAACCTGCATCTAGAAATGGCAGAGAAAGGTCAAGTGAAGATGTGCTGGTCTGACCCAGTGCTGATGCCCTACCCGCTCAAGTATGAAGTCAAGTTCACTGCAAATTCAAGTCAGGATGTCTGGCAGGTGAGTCAGCTCTTTTCTCTCTGCTTTATGATGGAGCAGTGCAAGTCTGAGGGTCTCTTTGGAGTCTTGGATTTGTTACCATGCTCCCTGTCCTTGGGGCTGCGATGCAGGTGGGCAGAGCAGCACGGCTGGTCTAGTGGAGCTGGGCATGGCACCTGGTTTCCTCCTGAGCTGCTGTGAAGAGCAGAGCCTCGTGGCAGCAGCAGCGTGTGGTGCAGCTGGCAGGCTGGGCTGCACATCTCTTACTTTAGGAGAGCCATTGCCCTTTGCATTGTGCGTTACACAAACTCCCATCCTACTTTTTGGATGAAAATCTAGGTTTGTGAGGTCTAAAGGCAAAGGTCTCAGCAGAACGTAAATGCCATGATAGATGGGTGTGTGTTTAATATTTATAGCTTTTACAAGTGGGTTGCTTTTTCTGTTGCAACTGTACAGCTAGATCTGGGTAAAAAGCAGTTTATAATTAGCAGCCCGTAACAGAACAACGTATTTTCCACTGGGGTGTCCAACTTCTATCATCTTCAAATTCACAGTAAATTCAGAGACAAGAACTTCGTGCCCCCCATCTTGCTACCTACAAAAAACAACTTTCTTTAGACTAATAATTTCTTTCGGTCCTGTTGACTTCTCACTTGCTCACTTGCTCTCATGCACTTCCTTCCTCTCTCTCCCCCCTGTCCACTTCCCTGAAGTGTTATCCATAATAATACCTTTTGATAATCTGACAGATGGTTGAAGTTGTCCTAGAAACCTCGGTGGCCATAGACCCTGTGCTGCTTGATTCTTTGAATTCTGTTCAAGTGCGCTGCAAGCGTTGGCACGGCCCGGGCTTCTGGAGCGACTGGAGCGCGCCGTTCAGCCTGCACCCGGGAGGTGGGTTGTGTGCAGTGCTTGTCACCTTGTGACAGTAACGAGCACTGGGTCCATCCTCATGCTCACTATAGGTAAAACCAAAAACCAGTAACTAAAGTAACTAAACTTTGCAGGAGAGGTCGTGTCCCAACAGAGCTGGAGATACTTGGACTCTTTTGGTTGCAGAACATCTAACACAGGGTGTCTGATAGTAGGTTTAGAAGCACAATTGACCTTTTATTTTTGGTTTTATAGATATAAAACATACCATAGCAAAATCATGTATCTTTAGATATTTTTTGTTCTCTCTCACACATATATTCATGTTTTCAGAAGGAGTTTATGAATGTCTTAAAACACAGGCAGGTATGTGAAAGAGGTACAGTAGATACTGTACGAGCCACATCCCATTTCACTTGTGGTGCTTTTTTTTTTTTTTTAGGTTTTTTTTTTTTTAGTTTTTTAGGTTTTTTCCACTGTTCTCCCCAGTGATTTTCCACTCATTTTGTTCCTGTTTGATAGCGGCCATTGAAGATTAATTTTATCACAGAATTTGTAGACATTATTGAGGGGAGAGATTCAGGGGTCTCATTTCTGCCGGTCTCCGCTCTATAGTCCTTAATAATGATTAAGGTGGAAGTAGGAGATGGTTTAGAAATAAACTGGATGGCAATGATATTTGTTACTGTCATACAATTTTTATAATTTTTTACAGTTCTATTTTTAAAGGTTTTTTTTCTCTTTTTCTCTTTTTTCTTTTTTTCTCCTTCCCTGTAACAGGAGTCCTGTACTTCCCTCCTAAGCTGCTGACCAGTGTTGGCTCTAACGTTTCCTTTCATTGCATCTATAATAATAAAAACAAGATAGTGGCGTCCAAGAAGATTGTTTGGTGGCTGAATTTAGCAGAAGAAGTCCCAGAAAGTCAGTACACACTTGTGAATGATCGTGTAAGCAAAGTTACTCTTTTCAACTTGAAAGCAACAAAACCTAGAGGAAATTTTTTCTATAATGCAGTGTACTGTTGTCATCAAAATAGGGAGTGTCATCACAGATACGCTGAATTATATGTAGTAGGTAAGATTCCTGATGATTTCTGCTTGTAATTTTTGTGTAATTTAATAGTAAAGTCAAAATATTTTGAACTCCAGTTACCTTTTATCAAGCACTAGTGACTTGTAATGCATGTTTTTATATGAACAGCTATATCTCTATTAATAAACTTTCAATGTGTTTTGATTAGATACGAATATCAATATCACATGTGAAACTGATGGGTACTTAACTAAAATGACTTGCAGATGGTCTGCAAACGCAAACACATTGCTCGTGGGGAGTTCTTTGCAGTTAAGATACTACAGGTGTGTATAGCTTTTAATGCACTCTTTATGTTTGGAAAGTGTTGCTCTCAAAATACTGTTGCAGTAAACAATTCCGAGTTTGTAAAAGGTAGGCAGTTTCTGCAGGCCAGACTTTTTCCATCTGGAACTCCAGAGGTATTAGCTACACATGCAAAACGGGGACATTAGATATCCAAGTATAAAATGTGGATTTTATTTACCAATTCTGTAGCGCTTGTAAAACTTGTAGATAAATGTGGAAGTAGGTTCCATAAATATGGCTTAAAAATTGAGCAGAAAAATTGATGTAACTGTTGTTATTTTTTATTAACTCTGAGGGTTATTTTTTTTCTTGGTAGTAGGTCTAGAGGTAACTAAACCAGTATGCTTTTTAAGCTTCTCTATTGTGTCAAGACAATCTCCTTTGCTGCCTCAAGTGTATGAGTGGATGTCAGATTTTTTTTGTCTCTTCAATTATGTTGTTTGTATCAAGCATAAATTCTTCTACTTGTTCATATTTGCAATTTGTAAAGAAATAAGGGAAAGAATTGTTCGCTGTGAGAATAGCTGAGCAATGGAACAGGGGCCTAGAAAGGCCCTAGAATCTCTGTCCTTGAAAATTTTCAAATCTCAATTGGACAAGACCATGGGTGACTTGATCTGAATTTAACCCCACTGTGAGTAGGAGGTAGGATATGAGACTTACTGAAATCTCCATTTCAATCTTCATTTTTCTAGGGTTCTATATCTTTACATACAAATAGTTTATACATACAGTGGCAGAACTTAATATATTCCTGATTTAAAAAAAAAAAAAAAAAAAGCCCTAANAAAAAAAAAAAAAAAAAAAAGCCCTAACCTCTAAGGAGAGAATAGTGGCTCATAAAGAGAGTATTGCATTATGGAGGGAGCAGCTTTAGTGCCTAAGGCAGTTTTTCACTTTTACTGTGTAATTTGTGGAGTCTCTATCCATGGAGACACTCAACAACCATCTGGCCAAGGTTTTGGGCAACATGCTCTAGGTGACTGTTTCCGCAGGGCCATTGCACTAGATCCTCTCCAGAGGCCCCTTCCAACCACAGCCCTTCTGCGATTCTGTAATTTTCAGGTGGTTTTGGCCTGGCTTGTCGTCAGATGGTTGAACAGAAAGCGCTTTCTGAGTCAGGAAGTCAGGAGCAAATTTCAATGACTGTAGGATGGTGATTAGTATCTCCCACACTTGGTGAACTTGAGGAACAGCTAGAAATGCTGCAGGCTCCAGCGTAGGGCCCTCTAAGGCAGGGTTGGTGACTGGCTGACTGCCAAGGTAGGTCTTGTTTTGCCTATTTTCACACACATGTGAATGTAATGAATGTACTGAGGTGTAAGGAGCTTGAAATAAACACCCAGGTGCTCTTGCTGTGTGTTTTTGTTCCCCTTTTTCCCTGTCCAGGCTATAAACATTGTTTTCTAGTACTCTGCGAGTCTATCAATTCATTGCAATATTCATGCCAGATCAAATACAGAATATAAGACATACTGTAAATGTTTGCCTGGTGCTTTATTTTATTTTATTTTATTTTATTTTATTTTATTTTATTTTATTTTATTTTATTTTATTTTATTTTATTTTTCATTTTGCTTATTATGTTCTGAAAGAACAACAAAAAAAGCCCCTGAGGGACCATGTGAAAGGAATGACTGCTGAATAGTCGCAGTATTAGACTTCCAAAATGTGTAATTATGAAAATGCCAGTATCATTTACATAACAGTCTATTGCACGTTGAAAACAAAATCACGAAATGAACCTGGACGCTGCAAGCCTAAAACCAAATGAAATGCTCACCACTGTTAGTTGCCCAAGCTGATTGCATGGAGCTAACCCAAATATGTTGGAGTTGCCAGGGTCTGCTTAGATATGGGCAAGTCCTTAGGATGAAAGTAAGAAGTTCAATGTATTGTATTAACATCAAACATCCCAGGTTTTCCAGGAGCGCGCAGCTGTTCTTGGGTACTGATGCAGTTATATTTTGCAGATGTAATCCCATGCTGTACACTGCTGCAGTATGATAGCTCTGCCTGTTGGCGTTTGTTTTGGCTGACTTGTTACTGCATCTTCCTCTACAGTTAATGCTGCCAGCAATAAAAGAACAGGAACTGCCATCCTGTGAAAACAGAGAGCGCTCGGCGAGATCTTCAAAGCGCGGGCAGCTGTTTCATGGGTGTTCGCTGTGTTGACATTGAGGAGAGTTATAGCTAAGTCTGATACCTGTGATCAGGCTGAATAACTAATAAACTGTCTGGCCACACTCAGCGGAAGTCTGAGCTGTGCAAATTTCGGGCTTAGGAGAAATGGGAAAAGTTTCCTCTTGTCATCGTGCTGCAGTTTGCCCAGCACCATTTTGTCCTGAGTCCAAGTCTCTTCTCTTGCCAGTTGTGGTACTGACTGTGTGTGAGATTTTAATAGCACTATCCAGAATTGATTTTTAAATGAGATTTTAGTCTCCTGGAGACTTAGCTGTGCATATCTGGTTGGGCCACGTGTTTGCTTTCCCCTGGATACCGGTTGGTGTTTTAAGTCATATTCTTGGCTGGGGTAAATCAGTGTTTTGTGCTCAGTTACACTGGTGGGAGTTCTGCCTGCCTCTGTTTATTGCTCATAGGCACCATTCAGTCAACATGACTGACTTACCAGTGTCTGCAGAGACCTGCTGTTTTCTAACCAGTTGCTTCCTGATGTAGTCTATTATCAAGAGATTTTACACTGGGGAGAGCCTTCCATGTCTTGCTTTATTTAGGCTAAGAACCAAAGCTTTAAGGAGTGACATAATAGTGTTATCTATCCATTCAGGGGAGACTCAAGTTGAGGGTCCATCCAGATGATCACCAGAAAGGATCTCCTGCTTCAAGTGATGCCATTCCACTTATTTACTTTGGAGTTCTATTTTCCTGATGCCATGAGCAGCTTATTGTTGAAAACTATTAAATGAATGTTTCTCTGTCTTTTAAGGAGCAAAATTTATTGTCCTGACTTCACAAGTACTTCTCCAAAATCAGAGGTGAAAGAATGCAGTTTGCAGAGGAATCTTTCCTATGAGTGCACATTCCGGCCGATTTTCCTTTTATCTGGTTATACCATGTGGATAGAATTTAAACACCCACTAGGAACTCTTGAATCTTCACCAACTTGTATCATTCCAGCAGATGTAGGTATGCAAGATTTCTGTGCATTTTTCTTCACTTGTGACTTTGAATTTTATTGTTTTCTTATAGTGTATATTCAGAGTCTTCATAGTCTTTTGTATAAATAGGGCTATGGAAATAACATGAAAAACATCAGAGTTCGTGTCATTTCTGAAAGGCATTGGGCCTTTCCATACATTTTGCTTGACGCAGGACCAGACTGTAACTACAGCTACTACCTATAGAGATCAGTTTTGTATGTTTATCCTCTTGATTCTTTTTCAGAGACATCTACAGAAAATGCGAGTACTGTATTTAAATACTAGGATTTTTATCTTGTTTTTAGGATTCTTGATTTTCTGCATCTTTGTACATCTTCAGTTATGAGATTAAATTTGATGTTTTGATGCCATGTAAAGCACTATGCATTACTATATACGCTTTTATACTCTCTTTTTTAATCACAGGAATAGTTGATGTATTTACATGCTTTTGCAAAACTTTTTTTGCAACATTTAGAGCATTTACTTAATTTTTTTTTTATAGAAGCTAACAACAAAAACAGTGTTTGAGAATTTTAAATATGCAAAGCGAGTCTTGTTTGGTCCGTAGCCTGCAGCGTTCACTGGACAGTGTATATCTGTTACTGGACACAAGTGTGAATGTACATGGAAAGAAAACATTGCAACTTTTGCTTCATATATCTTCTGGAAAAAAAAATTCTCACATCCATTCACAAAGAGGAAAGGGCTGTTTTCCACCCAGTTCAGTATTTGTAATAACTGTTTCCATCTATATTCTAGCTAGACCGTAAAAGTGCAGCATGAAGCAAAGCAGAACGAAACATGTACTATGTTCATGGGAGCAAGTATGCACGTGGAGAATATATAGAGAGTGGGCCAAAATGGATTTCCCAGGCAGGAAAGGAAAAGCCCAATATACTGTAGCTCACTGGGGCTTGGGCTGTAGCATTAGACTGCAAGTGTGGGTGGCCTTTTAGTTTTCAAAGTTTCTTCGTGTGCTGGTTAACATAATCAGTATAAAAGTGTACGTCATGGAGACCATATTCCAGCTGTGCCTGCCTGATTTAGGTATTTCACCTTGATTTTTTTAATTAGTTTTGTTTGGGGTCAAAATTGGGGTGAATTTCGCATGAGACAAACACTTTACTTTCTCAATCAGAAGTACTGTCTGCAGTGAAAGGACAAGCCAGCCTGGATTGGCAAATTGTTGTTTTTGTAGCATAGGCTGGATTTGTGCAGAGTATCAAAGCCCTATTATGACCTGGGACCCTTGGAGTAGAGAAAGTAAATTAAATCATTGTGGTTTAATGAGAAATGTGTGCGTAGATATTATAGTATTTTCTGTTTCTTTCCATTTTTTTCTAGTGAAGCCGCTTCCTCCCTCTGATGTTAAGGCAGAAATCACCAGGAATGTTGGGCTGCTGAATGTGAGCTGGACAAACCCTATATTCACAAACAATGATCTTAAATTTCAAATTCGGTATGCTGAGAACAGAGAAGAGATTACATGGCAGGTACTGTCCTTTTTGAGCCAGATCAAGGTATGAATTGTGGCAGTGGTTAGCTTGTTAGCTGGTATTGGTAGAATTTGTTGTATATGAGGAATCATAAGCATTTGTATTACTTGGTGATGCCATATTCCTGATTAGGCCATTTTCTAATCCAGTGAATCCAATGAGGATTCATTTTCAGGAGTTCCGATTATAACAATGCCTAAAGAATCTTTTGTTCTTATTCTGCGTATTTTGATTTCTTTTACAGTTGTATGAAATTTCAGATGCACCAACAAGATGGGCAGTACTAAAAGTTCAGAAGCTTTGTGTTGAGTACGTTGTTGAGGTGCGCTGCAGAGGACCCGACGGAGCCGGTTACTGGAGCGACTGGAGCAGATCAGCCTATGCACTTGTCAGAGATATCAAAGGTACCCACGCTTTTGCAGTCTGCTCTGACAGCTCCAGCTCTGTCCAGTTTCAGGCTGAGAGGTGACTGTTTTTCTCCTAAAACTCTGTAATCCTGCAGCTCCTCTACAAGGCCCTGAGTTTTGGAGAATTATTACTGAAGATCCTGCAAGGAGACAGAGGAATGTTACACTTCTGTGGAAGGTGGGAACAACTTTATGGGAAGTTCCATCTGTATGTGAGGAAGAACTTGTTTACTATGAGAGTGATAGGGACTGGAACAAGTTGTCCAGAGAGGCTGTGGTGTCTCCTTCTCTGGAGATCTTCCAAACCTGCCTGGATGCCACCCTGTGCTGTGTGCTCTGGGTGTCCCTGCTGGAGCAGGAGGTTGAACTAGATGATCTCTAGAGGTCCCTTCCAACCTCAGCCACTCTGTGGTTCTGTGTACTACATTTTGGTCTTTCTGTAATACGTCTTCTCACTTTGTGATGTGTGATCCAAAAGTATTGGCGGTTACTCAAATGGGAGCAATCACTCACATGCTGCTGGGGAGGCAAACGTGGGCAGTCTGTGCACGGGACCTGGAATGCAACATGCTTGGTACAGCTTCTTCCATGTTACAGCCTCTTCCTTGGCTGATTTGGGGGACTGATAGGAATTGCTGTGGAAAATTGGTTGTGATGCTGTGGTACAATGGGGGGATGGCTCAGCCTGCTTCTAGGGCTCAGCCTGCCTTGTTCTGTGTTCCTTGCTCTCAGGAGGTCCATCTGAGAGTGTGGTGAGACTCTTCTTGCTCGGGTGCAATTGCATACCCCTCAGCTGTGGGGAGCTGCATGTGAGCCTGCTCCACAGCCACCTGAACAAACCCACTCCTGGGTTTCTATCTCATTACTCCTGCAGTTTCGCAGTTCTGAGTACTTATGAAAAGCCTGCTCATGTCTCTGGCAGACAGGAGACTCGCTGATGTGCAGGGACCAGAGCAGCTGCCTTGAGATGTACTGACACAGCTAGCGTGCCCATACGGTGTTACATGTTGGTGGAAGCCTACACTTTCAGGGTAGGCTAGTGAAGCAGCTTCACAAAAACTTAAAACGCAGTTTGTTCTAGCGTTCAGAGGAAAGAATAACATGAAAACAACAACTAAGTTACCATGAAAGATGCAATCTTCAGCTGCCATGTTCTGCTGGCCAGGATGCCTGAGGACGCCTGGCCTGCTGCCCATGCATGCACCACTGTGGCTGCACGGTATGGCAGAAGTGCATCAGTGACTGGCCACCCCTGTTTGTCCATATGCAGGCAATCCCCTGTGCAAGATGGTCAGCAGTTGTGGGTTTTCAGCTCTGAAAAATATTAACAGAAAACTGCGAGTTACCACGGGAGTGTGATAGTTGGTATGTCCTGGCTTTCCACCTCCCTGTCCCCTGCAACACACACACACACACACACACACACACAAACACACACACACACACACACACACACACACACACACACACACACACACACACACACACTGGGGAGAGAGCAAGTGGGGGTCAGGTTTCAGAGAGGAGAAGAAATTAAGCTTTTAAATCGACTGCAGTGTCCTTGCTAAGAGGGCAATGGACAGTCTGGCGAGTATCTTTTGTGGAGGGAAGGGGAGTCACGTTTTCTTAAAATTGGAAAACTGTCATCTTCTGCCCCAATGATTTTTCTTGAAATCAAAGATTGGGAAATTAATTAATGCCAATGTTTATTGCAGCCTCTGATGAAGAATCAGTCCCTGTGCAGTGTGAGCCGATACATTATAAAGCACCAGACCTCAGAAAACACTACGTGGTCAGAATATGTTGAGAATGGCACTACCTGTTCATTTCCATGGACTGAACGCACACATACCGTTACAGTCTTAGCCATGAATTCACTTGGAGTTTCTTCAGTTAATTTTAATTTAACTCTGTCACAGCAGATGAGCACAGGTAAGAACACTAGTTTGTTACCATTTTGAGATCCAGAAGATGTAAGGAATTTTTGCGATGCTTTTGGATATAGCTTTCTTTGTAATAAAAATCCCTCAGTTAGAAGGTGGAAATATTTTATAATGTTATGTTCAGCTGTGTAAGGGAAACAGCTTCTGTATCTCACCAGCAGAATTATTTGAAAAATGAAATTTCCATCCCATGAAAAGCATAATGATCTTTGGTTTGGGAAAAGAGTTGTCCTTAACTGGTATTCTTCCCTTTACTAGCAGAATATAAAGTAATTAATCAAGGAAAAATAAAACCTTCCTGTGGAACTGATCTCCCATCTACTTTGCCTTGGGAACACCCAGCATTCCTGTTAGAAAATGTTTGGTTATTTCCAAAATTAAATGTGGTCTTTGGCTGCTCACTGGCAGACTGCAGAGTGCATAGTTCTCAGGAGGTCTGGCTCTACTTTCTAAGTAGCCTCTTCATTGGTCTGGTTAAACTCTGCTTTATTAATAAAATAAAGGCTATTGCTTTTTCAAATATGAGTTGTGTAACATTCATATGCAAATATGTGCAGTGGGAAACATTACTGTTCCTACAGTTTATTCATAGAGCTTTCCTTCTGTAATTTAATTTTAAAGCATTTTAAAGGGTAAAATTCTCTCGTAATGTGGAAACTCCACAGTTAGTAGCAGGCCTAATGAGAAGCATTTGTCTACCTGAAGTCTGATGCTATTATATTACCCAGGAAGGTTTAATAGGATTTTGCTTACAGGCTCTTAGTGGCTCTTTTAGCAGCTGAATGGCGACGGCTTCATTGTCGATCCTTCCTTGCCTAGAGAGTGATAGTTTAAGAAGTGCACATCAGAACCAGCATGTTTGCTGAGAAACCTGATCCATTTAGTGTCTGGGGCTAGATAGTACAAGCCAAGCTTAGCCTGGCTTACAGAGGAATGACTTGCAGATGAAGCCTTATTATACCCAAGATAAAAACTCGGGAGATGAGTGAGAAAGGCAGAAGCTGCAGCAGTCATCAGAGTGCAGGTAGGTGAGGTGCAGCTCTGAGCCTGCGTCTCACGGTGCCCTTGCTCCTGTCCTTGCTGTGCCAGTGGGCGCCGTGCAGGCGCTCGGTGCCTACCCAGTGAACAGCACCTGTGTGGTTCTGGCTTGGACGCTGGCGCCTCGAGTGGATGGGATAACATCTCTAGTTATCGAGTGGAGAAACCTGAACAAAGAAGAGGAGATGAAATGGGTGCGAGTTCCTCCAAATATCAGCAAGTATTATATTTATGGTGAGTTTATACTCAAAAGTATAACATGTTAAATGTTTCGGGATAGAGATTGCAGATTTACTGAATTCTCAGGTTCCTCCTCCCCACTCTCTCTTTCTAGTCTCTTTTTATGATAAGATCCAGTGGAGTAATCCTTGATTATCATTAGAGGACTGACTGTTGGGTTGATAATCCAGGCTGAGACAGGATTACTGAATGACCTTTACCATTTTTTGAGAGCTCCCAAAAGCTAGTTCATGGCTTTTTAGGTCTTGTGGTCTTTGCTTCTGCTTCACATGACATTCATTCCTGGACGAACTTCTCTTAGGTGTACTATTTCTGAGCCTGACCCACCGCTTACATGCTTATATTTTATCAAGATTGTGATTGAATTGACCTGTGTGAGATTATTTTTAATGTACATCTCTTTAGGTTGCCCTCCCTTACTGAGGAGGACTTTGCTAAGCCAGTGCTTGATGCAAAGCAACATGCACTGAGGGTTTTTTTTTTATTACACAATCTGACAAAGAATGAAACTCATACTTGTTCATTTTATAACAAAATAATAAAATTAGATATTGGATATTGAGTGTACCAGCTAATTATCTTAGTTTATATGTACATTACATTTGCCTTTGCCTTTGATATTGCAGTTTTTACAATTGTTTCATAGAGGTGCTAATCCCACGAGAAAAATAGTTTTCATTTCAGTGGCTTTGATTGAAAAGGCTGATGTCTTCCCTGCAGACCACTTTATTCTGATTGAGAAGTACCAGTTCAGCCTGTACCCTGTATTTGCTGGCAGAGTTGGCAAATCCAGAACTACGGATCAGTTTATCAGAGGTGATTTATAGGATCTTTCTCCTTGTTATTTATGAAATAGGGGCTTGTTAATAAAAGATAAACTGCAATATGGAAGAAGTTTGTATCTTATTTGGAAACAATGATAGTAACCCAGTAATTGTAATATAACTTTAAATAGCTGGTTTAATCTGAAATCACTTTGAGGGACTGGTAGATTAAGGCACAGCACTAATCCTACCCCGGACCTAATCAGTGAGATCCTAGATCCCTCTGATTCTTCCTGCTCTCTCTGTGTCTCTGTGGACTACTTCCTTGTCTTGCATGCTCTGATTTAATTTCCCTAGGATAAAGGCACATTGTACATTTGTTCTCAAGATAACAGATCTTCCATGTGCAAAAAAAAAATTATTTATGTTAACACTTTTTCTAATGTTTCTATATGTGCTTATTTTTCTCTCTTGCAAACAGATAAATTGTATTATTACATTAGTATCTGAACTCTCTTTATTTGCAGATGGGTTTGAAAATCAGCACAACGCCAGCCTCTACGTGGTTCTGCCAATCGTTATTTCAACCTCAGCTTTGTTGCTTGGAGCATTGATGATTTCACAACAAAGGTGGGTTGTTTGTTGCCAAGCAAAACTCACAAAATATGCCTAAAATAAGGTAATGTAGATGATGCCTGTCTGTCGAGCTGGTGAACAGGGTCTTTCTGGGGAAAGCTAGAAATGATTCTCATCATTTTTATTTTTGAGTTATACTGTACTAAAAAGCTACAGATTCGATGCAGTGTTGTACCAAGAATTGAAGCATCTTGAGTGCACAGGCTCCATACCTTGATAGGCTTGATACTGCCATGCTTTCAGAGTAATGTCTGCACTAGAAAGTGGATGATTAGCATGATTTGCTCTCACTGGAGCCTGTGCTATGTACTCACTTTGCAGAGTGTTGTGGCCAAGTTAACAAATGTCAGTAAATTTGTAAAGCACTTGATTTAATTGTTGACACAGACTCCAGGTCTGAAGTAAAAGTGAACTGAAAAAAATCCCTCTTTGTGAAAGGTGGATTGGGATTTTGCTCAGCAAAGACTTTTCCTGGCTTTCATAGTTTGCAAAACTGCTGCCTGGTATGCTGGTTTTATTTTTATTGTATTTTGGGCAGCTATAGTCTATCCAAAATGGCTGTTTTCTTTTCATAGCATTCTGTAAAATGCAGTTGCACACACTCCTGGTGTAACACTGCTGTGTAGCGCAGGCGCTTCTCAATGGCTGTGGTGAATAACAGCAATACAGGTCACGCAAGAACTGTGCCAACTCCAGAATTTACCTGACATTTCAGAATGAAGAAGCTGTTTTGGGAAGATGTTCCGAACCCCAAGAACTGCTCCTGGGCACAAGGAGTTAACTTCCAGAAGGTAGGAACTGCCACCGCGATGCTCCTTCCTCACAGCTGTGTGTTTGCTCCCTACTGGATCCTGCCTGCTGGTCAGACTAGAGCTTAGCTGAATTACTGCACGGAACAGCTTAGAGCCCCTGGAGTTAGCAGTGCCACAGTTCTTCCAGCTGGAGAAAGCAAGTGCCCAGAACTGGGCCAGGACCTCAGCTCAGTCCCTGTTGTACATTGGGAGTGTTGAAGCTCAGGAGTTAGGAGAGCCCATTGTGGATCCCATAGGTTTAACACGTGTGTTAGCACCAGTGAGGCTTCCTCTGCTCTCGGAGTTTGACACTGTGTGGTCATTGACTCGGCTGCCACAGTAATCCAAATTTGGGCCTATTTTTTAAAAATGAAAAAGAATCTAATGGCAGAAGACTTTTTGAGTATTTAATTTTCATTCCCAGTGAAGGCTTTTTTTCTCATTTTTTATTTTATTTCATTTTATTTAAACAGAGAATGGAGATTCTTTGAAGTCTAATCATGGTCACTGCCTGCTGAACCATTGGGCCAGCTCCCAGGCTTCCCATACAGAATTGTTAGAAGATTTTTCTGTTTATATTCGGAAGACAGGAAGCCACGGATACAATACAATGCTGATTTGTTTAAACATAATGAATGCTGGAAGTAGCTCTGTCAGAGATCTAAAAAGCCCTTGTAAAAGTGAGGAGCCAGTGCCATATTAGAGACCAGAATGCAGTGTGTCACTTGCGTAGGCAGAAACGCTTCAGATTTGGAGTTTCAGCTTTCGTTTACTGCCCTGCTGCCTAAGGCTGTGTCTGGGAAAGGGCTGAGTCCTTTCAAGCCTTGGTCTTCAACAGGAGTTGAAAGAGCCCAGCCCTGCGTAGGGTGCAGCCCTGGAAGCAGAGACATCAACCTGGCTTGGGATTTATCCAGCTGCGTGCAAGGGCTGCCTGGTTATTGCCATCCCTTGAAAGGGTTTCTTTTTGTTGTCCGGGCAGTTTTCCTTTTCTCCTTGGTATTTGTTTGCTCTATGCAAGCTCTGGCTTGGGAGTTTCCACTAAATCCAGACCTCAGGGAGGTCAGATGTCCTATTTGCAGGAGTAGGTGGTGGTGCTGTTAAGGTGTTTGACCTGCTTACATCTGGGTGAAGCAGATATAAACTGCCACCTTGCTTTGGTTTGCTGTTGTTTTCTGGAAAAGCCAGTGTACCTGTTGTTTGTGCGGCTGCGTCATTTGTTACCTTTTAAACTTGCAGCCCTATCAGTGTAGATAGTGGAATAATCTCTTAAGGTTTAATCTGTGCTTGAAGAAAAAAACAAAACAAAAGCCCCCAGTCTATCTCTGGCAGTGTTATGGTGGTAGCTGTACTACCCATTAAGTGACCTGTCTTATTTGGTACTTACAGTTTTTGTGGCTTTTTAAAGTGCTAAAGCATTTCTCAGATGCACAGCACTGTATAATTTAAACGTTAAATGAAGCTCTTGGAAATTACTGTGCCAGGGAAGATGCAGCCAGGTCTGAGAGAGCGAAGGAGTGTTTTCTGATATTTCTGCTTCCACGGCCGCATCGTGGAGAAGGCTGGGCTCACTTGGACATAGCTGTTAATTGCTGGAGTAAGTTGCCCTGGAGCACGTGTATCCATGTATTTAATCTGCTCCTCTGTAGAAGAGGGAGCTCCTGGCAGGCTTTGCTATTCCTGCTGCAGAGGTGCGTGGAATTGCCTGGAATAGGCATTTGATTGCCTGGAATAGGCATGGAATTGCGTGTCGCACTTGGCGTGTCGGGCACCATCCTGCTCACTGGCTGACGGAGGCGAAATCAGGCTGGCGTTGGTGATGTTTTCACTAGCAGTAAAGCCAGGCTAAAGCCAAGCTGCCAGCCTGGTGACGCTGCTCCGTATTCACACGCCCTGTTGAATCCATAACCGCTGGAGAAGGAACCACGTGCGCGTGTGAAAGCAATTGCGGTGTGACGTGGGTTTTGGCAGCCTGTTGTGCAGCAGGAAGCAGGTCTCCTTGTTGCACTAATCGCACTGGAAGATGTTGCTTAAGGCTGGCGGCGCCGAGGGCAGCTCGTGCCTGTCCTCAGGTGAACATGATCATCTCTCGCTCGCTCCACAAGCATCCAAGGGCAGAGCACGGGCTGTGAAACCTGTTCAGGGCCCTTGTTTGTGAGCATGTGATTTGCAGCAGACAGAGCAGTCCACAGCATTTGTGCAGCACCTTCCCTTAGCTGGTGGCATTCACTGATTCCAGAAATCCCAGAAATCTGTGTATCACGAGGGGCAACTTCTGATGTCTTTGTGAAGGTATCTGATGCAGAACTCCTGTTTTGTCACAGTTACTAATACTCAATCCTTGAGTCAACATCTGATCATTAATTTGTATATTCCATCTAGCACGTTTGGTATTTGCAAATGCAGTTCTGCAGTACCAAAGTATTATTTTATCATGATTATATTGCTCATCATAACGGGAGGTTACAATTAGAATCTAAAATTGGCAGGCCTCACATCTAGGCAGCAGTCCTACAAGCGTTTACATGTATGCATAATGTCAAGATCATGCTCAATAAAAAATTGGCGTGTAGGACCTAATGTTATAGGAAATTATTATGAGATCTGCAGAGATTCTTGCACACTTCCCATGCTGAAATCCTTGGGATTATTTGCAGTGTGTAAAGCTAAATGTATTTGCAGGCTCATCTGATCTTGGGAGAATTAGGCCAATAGCCTATTTTGAAATCTCTGTTAGCAGCCAAGTGCAAATTAATCTTGACTCCGGCCTGTGTCGGGCACCGATAACTGGCTGTCACTCGAGGGAGCTGCTGCTTCTGAGATCTCCTGGCCAGGCTGCAGCTGCAGGAGCTGAAATCCAGGCTGGATAGGAGAGCAAAATGTAATATTGCTTGAAATTCGTTATGTGTTTGGATGTGGTTTCCTCTGGCAAGCAGCATTGGGGAACTGGTGACCTAAAGCTGTGATTGCTCTCTTGAATTTTATGGGACTACTTTGCCTGTTATTAAACAAAATTTGTGCCCAAATTATACCATATAATGTAGAAATATTCACAGTGTATTCACCCAGTATACTCTGTAGTTATTAAAACAGTGTAGTTCTGCATTTTCTCAGGAGACTGGATTATACCTTGTACTTGATTAAATATTTGATGTGTTTTAATAAGTGATGTGTCTGATTTGGCAGACCGTGGCCTGTGACAGACAGCCTCCCTGCTTTAGAAAGGGCCGTGTTTAATCGTCGCAGGCAGCGTTGCTGCCGAGGCCCTTTGGGGAGCAGATGGCGGGGGCGGAGGTGAGGAAGGCAGCAGGCTCACAAGGTGCCAGCTTCAGAGAAGTCCCCGTGGAGGCAGGAAGGTGCGTCAGGAGGAAACGTGTCCTTCCCAGTGAATCCTGAGCTGCCGACCCTGCGTCATCCTCTTGGGAACGCCGGTGTGGGCAGCGCACCCGGAACGGGCCCAGGCAGCCTGTCAGAGAGGAAGGAGCTGAGAAATTACTATTATTGTTATTATCATCGTCATCATCGCTTGCTTCATATAGAATAGTAGCTGTCCCCAGCTTATTTCAATGTCTGGTGCCTTTTATATGTGGCTCCATGCTTTTTGAGAGATTCCAGTGTCCACGCTGGCTTCCGCTTGGGAAGGTGGCAAATTTGTGTGGAAGTCCCCAAACCTCAGAAACCCATTGCAGCCTTTGCCACGTGAGGGCCATAGACACTGCTGGTAGCAACCTAGACTGAAGGGAGTTGCTGCAGATAGGTAAGTTAGGATGCTTTTTTATCTGTAATTGTATTCTAGATTTAAGTATTTTGACATGTTCCTAGTTGTTTTGGCAGCTTTCCTGCTCTAAAATATGGTTTCCTAATATACACAAAATCTGTGTTTTTCTCTGTTTAAATTTGTCTTGAATTCATTAGGCATTATGTTTTTCCAGTGAAATTTTCTTTGTAGCTCGGAGTTCCAGGCTGCTGTCAGTCCGTGCTGTTGTATATTTTACAAGCATGTATATTAGAGGTATGGCAGAGAATATTTTCCCCAAAATAAATGTTTGTTTCTGTTCAGCTCAAGCCTCCAGCCATTATTCAGATGGGAATATACTAAAAATACCAAGGCTCCATTTCACCCTAATTTAATCTTAATAAGAAGGGCCATTTTAGTTGACACGTAAATGATTTTGATTTACACAGTCCGAATAAAATGCCAAACAAATCTAAGGGCACGAGCCCTTTGTCTTGCCTTGCACTTCAATGTGTGTTTAACAATGCACAGATGTTTGTTAATGTTGAAGGGAAGGGGATCACCTGATGCTTTTGTTTCAGCTTGAAGGAAAGGCTCTTCGCAGAGCGCTCGCTTTGCGGCACCACCATGAAGCATGGCTCCCTTTCTGTCCTCCCACTCTTCACTTACACGTTTAGGCCATTTTTTTCAAACATAGGCTTTTTGTTAGAACATTGGTTTTGTTTTGTTTGTCTGTGATTCTTAAAATCAGTAGCTTCGTGCTGATGATGAGCATTAAAATGTATCTTTTCTTCTAGCCTGAAACTTTTGAGCATCTTTTTGTCAAGCACCCTGAAGCCGTGTCATTTGAGCCTCTTCTGGAACCAGAAATAGTGCTGGAAGACCTCAGTGTCACTAAAGCATTGCACACAGAAGACGTGCAGGATATTATAGCAATTGATTCAATGTTTACAAAGATCCAAGACTCTGAACGTGACTCTGCTTGTTCTAGCAGCCATTTCAACAGTAACAGCTCCGAGAGCTCCCACGAGGACAAAGTCAGTGGAGACGTTCCCCGGCAGTGCAGTGTTAAGTACGCCACTGTCGTCACTAACTCCAGATCGGGAGGGCTGTACGAGCAGAGCAGCAGCCTGGGCTGCGCCCTGGGGAGCCGCGTCCTCGCCCAAGACGCCTTCGTGGCGGGCGCTTTCTCCAGCAGCTCTTGGGAAATGGGCAACGGGGCCTTTCTGCTGCTCCCCGAGCCACGTGGCGCGCAGCCCAGCAAGACTCTCTCCCTTATTTCTTCAGAGGGATTTTCAGAGCCTTCAGACCAGGATGAAGCTTTCACTGATGGTGACAGCCCCGAGCGGAGCCTGTATTACCTAGGGATAACAGCATTTGAGAAGGGAGAAAATGACATTTTTTTAACAGAAAGTTCAGGCGTCATGTGTCAGTTCCACACAACGGATGTGCTCAAAGATCTGGGTTTTCTTCAGAGTGCCTCTCCTAACTTAAATGCTTTTCTCAAAAGCAGCCTTAAATACAAAGCCCTTGTGCCATATGTGCCACAGTTTCAGATGGCTACTGCCAAAGCCCAAGAGATTGCTGAGAACAAATGCTAACTCATCGTGCCAATTTGATACCATTTATATTGTTAAAGGTTGCTCTGTTTCCCCCATTGGCACCTCCTCCTTTCAGGAGCTCTCTGGTTTGGAAACTGGATGATTAAGTCCGTTCTCTATAGACTTAGTCCATAGTTGCTTCTCAACTCAACTAAGACTAAGTCTGTAGTTGAGTGTCAGGATTTTAGTAGGAAGAAATTCCATTTCTGGGTCTGACTTTCAGAGATGTGGCCTTGGTTAGATGCTTGGTGGTGTCCCGGCAGCCTCTGGTGCCCAGCTGCCTCTTGTTGCTGCGTGTCGCGTGTGCTGCTGCGCTTGCCCACGGTGCCCCCAGCGTTCAGGGGCAGGGCTGGAGACCACCTGCACCCTGGCTCTGCTAATGCCCCAGCCTTCGGTGCCATGCGAGGACAGAAGAGGTTCTGGGGTCCCCGCTGAGCCCCGGCGCCCAGGGCTGGGTGCAGAGCTCGGCGGCACCGGCCGTGGTCCCGGAGCGCGACCGTGGGCCCCTCTCGGGGGCCTTGTGCTGCTGGGTTTGCTCCCACACTCTCGTGCACTCGCTGCTTAAGTTGACATCTGTATTAAATTGACCTTGTTCTAGAAAAGGGGAGGGAGGAGGCAAAGCAGATGGTCCACATTAAAGAAACAATCTGAATCCTGGGTTTGGCGTGTTGAAAGAGAGCCTGTGCCCGAAGAAGGTGAAGTTATGCTGTTGTTTCCTTGTCTCTTTTAATGTAAAATGGCAGTGTCTGTCAGTGACACTGAAGAGCTTTACGAGGAGCTGTGAGGTGAGAACCAAGTGTGGGGCAGTGCCTCGGTACAGACGGTGCTCCCTGCGGAAGCGGCTCTGCTCGTGGCTCAAGCTTTGCTGTGGTGCAAGAAGAGGAGAGAACCAGAATTCCTGTGGCTGTGCTAATTGGGGGTGTTACCCAGGTAAAATGATGCGCTTAGAACTAAAATTTCCACATTTTTGGCACTGTTTTTAAACATGAGATCCTTGCACAAACGGTACCGCAGTAGGGCTGCCGCCTTTTCCAAACCGCTTTCACAGGAATCCACAGTAAAAAAGGCAGGAATGTGATCCACGCGCAGCCTAAAGATGCAAAAGAATCTGTACTTTTATTCTTAGCTGAGCTGCCCTGTCTGTGTGGACTTGGGGAAGTCTCATCGTTGTCTTAAGCCCTACTGAACCCCACTGAGAAGCTTCAGAGATGAGGAAAATTGGATCTTGCATCCCAGCTCAGTTTTCTGAGATAAATAAAAACACACACTTGTTTGCAAGCCAAATATTTTCTATTTTATAGTTAGTAAATATTTTTATATGCATACTTTTTCAATCAACTGTTTTGAAGAGCTAAGCAAGAACGTGCACACAGATGAAAATATTGTGTACTCCAAAGCGAAATTACCCATTAAAAATTACTTGGGCCATTTAAACAACACAAACAACAGCAACCACAACTGGTGGGGAAGCATAGAGCAAGCTTAGTGTATTAGTGCTAAGACGTTATCGTTCCTTGTGTTCCATTCCTGATGTTTATTCCACCAGCTTGACTGTGCTGCAGCCCCTGGGGCTTAGGGATGCAGCGAGGTGAGCGCAGTTCTCTGCACCCCCCCACTGCACCCCAAAGACCCCTCATGTTGGGTAGAAGGAGCAGCTTCCATTGTGCTGACTTTTTTGTTATCCCAGGATGCAGAAGTGATGTGAATGACGGGGATGGGGTTGTGTCATCGCTGCCCTAGTCTAACCTGTCACTTTATATTGGCAAGAGAGGCCCCTGTCCCAGGGCCCTGGCGAGAGCTTGACCTGGCTTTGCTGAGGAGTGAGGACAGAGAGCACCTGCAGGTGTGAGCAGCAGGACTAGCACCTTCAGGGCTGCCTGCCCTGCAGAGTTCCAGTACGGTCCTAACACGGATTTTTTTTTAAATTCTTCGATCCAGTAACGTTCCTTGGTTGCACTTGGAAATTTTTTTTCTTAAGAAATGAAAAGCCAGCGCTGATTAATCACGACGGCAAGATCCTCATCTGATATCTTTGCGAGGACAGGAGCACTTCAAGCATGGGAAGCATCTGCTGGGGGAATGGGAGGGTTGGAGTTTGAAGGCTTTCCCAGACTGAAACCTTGATCCGCCCAGGATTTCCTCATGTGGGAAGAAGCCAGTTGGAAAATGGATCCCAGGGTCCTGTCCACTGGTGATTCTTTGAAACCAGAAAGCATCCCTTTGGTGTGTGCCGAGTTGTGTGTGGTGGCCAAGCCGCGCTGCAGGTGAGATGCAAGCTGCGGCTGCCCGGCCGCACGCTGCGCGGCCTCGCGTCCCGGAGCAGCCTCCGCGTCCTCTCCAGGCCTGTGTCCCGCCTCCAGCGGCGCAGGCAGCGCTGGGCACCTTCCCTGCTGCGGGGCAGGGCAACGGGACCCGTTTGTTCCGTAGGTTCTGCCCCAAAGAGGCTCTCAGGGCAGCGTCTTCATCAGTATCAAAGGGGCGTCTGCTGCCGCTCTTCACTGTGCTGTATTTTTGTACGAAGCCCAGATCTGCATGTCCCAAATCCCGCGTGCTGCCTGCTGTCCCCGTTCCACCCCTGTGTTCTCATGGGAGCCAAGGCAGCACTTTGTGCAGAAGGATCACGGCCTCTTCTCGCCAGTATTTTCCCCTCAACTTTAGGTCATTTTGCTTACCAAAAACGAATCTTCTCCATGCTTAGTTAGATCAGAGTATTTAATTCCTGTGTTTGCAGTGATCTTCTGATGGCTCTGAGAAGGGGCAAGTGACTATCTGCATTTTGCAGAGGGGAACCTCACTTGCTCCTTCCTGTGTGTGCCAGGGGAGACCATGGCCACCCACGGCTACAGCCAGGAGGGAGCCAGGATGGTGGATTTTGGGTGCAGATAAATGAACAGAGGAGCTCCAACGGCTCTGCAGAAATCCCATTTGCAAGCACAACCCTCCTTTATGCCTTGAATTTTAATGAAAGAGGGTGACCTTAAATATGCTATTATATACTTGGAGCTAAATTCATCAGAGAAGAACCCCAGAAAAACATGAAGTTCTGTGTCTCCTCAGGAAATTTCCCCTGTGGGCTGGACTGTCTTGGCCATGTGGGAGCTCCCTGCATCTGCATGATCTGCACTCACCCCCCTTGACAGCCGCTGTTTGGGCCGGCTGGTGCCGAAGACTCATCCCATCCTGCTCAGCTAGGAAGGGGTTGGGGAAGGTCCTGGCAAATAAGGGGAGAAAATGGGAGCAGGGGCGCTCGGCGAGGGTTGTTGGAGCTGGTAGCTGCGGGCTGCGCCGTGCCAGCCCTTGGTGATGTTCCCATCCATGATGTTCCCGCTCCGGAGCCGCCGGGAGAGGCCTTTCCCGTGGTGCAGGACCCGCGGCTGGAGGAGCTGCGTGCAGGCGAGAGCGCTGTCCTGGCCGGGGAGTCGTCGATGTGCCCGTCGGCCCTGAACGGCTTGCTTGCAGCTGAGGAGAAACGCCCATTTGTTGTGTAGTGCAATTGATGTTTAAAGCAGCAAGAAATTGCTTTTCGTAGTTTTTACATGTTTGTAGATTGTTAATTTGTTTGGCTTTGCCTCATTGATTTGTCTAAGCAGCCTTGATTTTGTCTGGCTGCAGTAAAATGGGCTTTTTGTTTCCTTTTGCATAAACTCTGACCTCTTTATTTTTTCTGGTATGTGGCTTTCTCTTTTGGAACATTTATAGCAATTATTTCCTGCTGATCAGAGCATGACTTCACACACCGCTTCCCAACAACACCGGGGTCATTTTGTATTTATTTTCGTGAATAAAACGCTGGCTGTTGACGTTAGCGCCGCGTGGCCAAGGTTGATGCCTCCCTGCGGCACCTGCTCGGTCAGGGCCGCCCCGCGCCGAGCCTCGTGCCTGGAAGTGGAGCAGCCTCCGCAGCGGTGCTGGGACAAGGCGCGAGGCCGGTGCCGCTCCCGCGCCGCTCGCAAGGGCCGGGAGGCTGCGCGTGTGGCGGTGGCACCGCGGCTCCTGCCTGCACCCAAGCCTGGGGTGCTGCGTTCGGCCTGCGTGCTGTTCGCTCCTGGTCTAACCTTCGCTCTCTCTTCTGAATCAAACACCGTCCTGGGTCGAGCTACTGCGAGTCACCCTTCAAAATCCAGCTGCAAACAGCTGAGGGTCAGCCTGGCCGGCACTAACATGAACCTCAGTCTGGCTGGTGGCAGGAACGGGAAAGCAGAGCCCCAGGGCACCTGAGGAGCCTGCAGAGCCCGCAGGGAGCCTGGCTGGGCCCTGGCAGGAGCCCAGGGCACCTGAGGAGCCC
>VZSG01000545.1:126160-206737 GCA_013398315.1 Nothoprocta pentlandii
GCTGCAGCCGGCTCGGTGAGTTGCCGTGGCGGGGCTGGTTGCCAGCCCCAGCGGGGGAGGGAGGGCTCCTGCCTCTTGGAATTATTTTTATTTTCTCTCTCTTCCTTCCCCGCGCGTTTCTGTTTGAAAATGTTCTTTTTATTTATGTGCTTTGCTCTGCACCTTGCGGAGAGCCGAAAAAGGGGAGGATGTGGAGCCTGCCTCGTTGCAGTAGGTTGCATTTGGCTTGAAAACGTGTCCGGAGCGGAGTTGTTCCAAACGCGTCACCCGGAGGCGTCGGATGGAGGCCCGGCCGTGCAGAGCGCCGTGTTCCCCGCTGGAAGCGGGTCGGGAGCCCGCCGGGTGCACGGTGCTCCGTGCGGGACTCCCTCCCGGCACGCGCTCCCCTCAGCTTTGCTGCTGCGCCGTGCTCGCCAGCGTGTGCTTTGAGCCAGTTTGGGGGTGTTCTTGCTCCCCTTTTCCCAGCTGGGCTGCGAGTTGAGGGAGGACGTGGAAGTTGCGCGCTCCTCAGGTGGGCAGCGGCGGGAGGATGAGGCAGCTCCGAGGCACGGAGCCATCCCCGGGCTCCTGGCGTGGAGCGTGACCGGCCGAGGGGGAACGTGCCTGCGTGGAGCTCGCCATCTGCGCCCGTGTGAAGCACTGCAGACCTGCGCCCGGCAGAGCGCTCCTGCTGCGTTTGGGTCTTGTCTTCACGGCAGGCGTCACGCAAAGCTTTCTGTTTTTTCCCTCTGAAATTCTGATGTCCAGAGGAAGCCACAGTGAATATTTTTTTACAGAGCATCAGTGTATTACCCAGGTCTTTCAGCTGAGGTCGGGGCAGGAGGATTTGCATGTCAAATTGGAATTGCACTTGCAGGTTTAAATCCATTGAAACAGAGAACTTCTTCAGTTCCAGTTTGGGAGAGACCGTCATTCACTGCTCTTCTCACTGTGTGCTCCAGAGGCAGAGGACAGATTGTAAACAAATCTCTGATTTATAAATCATGTAGAATCTAAGCGCTTTAGTGCAGAGTGCTTTTCTAGTACAGTATTAAGGATTCTGACTTCATATAGCAGATTATTCGTAGTAATTATCTGTCTCTTTCTCATGTCATCTAATCTATTTTAGTAGCTCCATGTGCCTGCTCAGAGCCTCCAAGAACACCTATGTCTTATTTTATTAATCTTTGAGCAGTTTGGATTCCCGTAAGCTGTTCTAATACAGCATGCATATGTGAGCCTGAATTAAAAGACCGGCTTCAGCTTGCTTGGCACCTAAACCATGTTGAGGTTGAATTTAGGAGCAAGTGGAAAAAATCCTAGCTAAGATTATCCTGCATCCTGGCTGTAGGTAGAGGACCAAGCCCTGGTCTTGTGCTGGTTTGATATATGCAGGCAGGACCCTTTCCAGTTTCCTGTTCCTAAAAGGATCTGTCTTCTTCCTAGGTTGCAAAAACTTATTTGGTTGTTGTACCTTCTGGTTCTGTTTATTGAAGGTTCCTTCTTGGCCGCCTCTCTTGTGCACAGGTGAATTCCCTTCCCTCTACTTACGATGTGCATCTCTCTATCCAGCTCCTGTTGGCCTGACCATGGTGACTGTAATGTCAATCCTGCTGCTGCTGCCCCCTTTGCTGCCCTTTGCAAGCCCTGGGAAATGCTATGCACCTTTCTGCTTCCCCATCCAGTTCTCTCTCCGGGCGCTCACCAGCCCTCCGCTTACCCCGTGGTGGCAGCTTTGTGGCCGAGTCCGTCCTGTTCCTCCACAACCACCTTTGTACCTAGTTCCAAGCTCTTTCCAAGCGTAGGCTTCTCCTTATTAAGCATTCAGATCCTTGAGCAAGAGTCTTACTTACCAGGAAGCTTATAGCACTTTTGCCAGCTAATCGTCTCTGTGAACAGCAGTCTTATTTAAAAACCATGACGTTATTGAATTGCCGTATTTAAAATGGATAGCCATGGCCAGAATTGAGATTTTTTTCCCTAAAGTGACAGTTATAAGTGCTGACAAGTTGGGCTGTGTGGGGTGATTTGTTTTACCGAAACAAACCTACTCTGGAATTGCCCAAGCCATCACAGCGGCTGCTCCGGTACCTCGGTAATAGCCCAGCTGAATATTTATCTGTGCTGCTCTGTAGTCTTGCTGACGTGCGCTGCAGTGCATCTGGTTTTGTGCCTTGTGTAGGAAAAGAGCCTGGCTGCTGGACCACGTGCTTGGAAGTGCCCTGCTTGGTTGGGAGTCTTTATACAGCTTTCTGTAAGTCCTTTCTTTTCTTTTTTTTTTTTCCCCTTTCTTTTTTTTTCCCCCCCTCTATGCAATTTTTTTGTGTTGTGATTTGAAACTTCTCATGCCTGGTCCCTACATGCCCATGGTGAGTAGGTATGTAGTAGTGAGTAGGTATATAGTACTCATGGCATTATTTGTTCTTCTGTATATAACATCACACTCTTGAAGTCAGATTTAACAAGATTATGAGATGAAGATACCCAATGGGATAGTTTTAATGCATTGAGGGAAATAATAGTGAAAAGTGTGTGGAGAAACCTTTATGGGTTGTTTAATATTTATTGTGCAGAAAATAAGTATGTTGCACCAACAAATGAATTTGATCAAATATTGAAGTTATATCGATAGCTTTTTTTTTTACAATAGCTTTTAAGCAAATGTGTGTCTATATTTCATAAATATTGCTTCTAAAGCAAGAGGATATTAATTTAATGTTATTACTTGAGCTCAGTTTTCTGATTTCTCAGAGAATTAAAATAATTTTTCAGCTTCACTTTCAGATTCTTCCTGCGGTGGCTTTTTGGTCTCAGGCAATGCAGACAAATGTTTATTTAGCTATTTTAGGTAAAACATTTTAACTATATTTCTTTATTGAAATATCTTTCATCAATAGATTTTTTTTTTCCTACTTTAAAAAAATAACAATAAGGTTTAAACTGAGAGCATGTCTTGCTCGCCACAAATACTCACTAAAGGTCTGATTCTCTTTGCTGGTAGTGCTGTTCTGTGTTGGTAAAATTCCACTGACACATATGCTGTTATCTATAAGCCCTAAATGCTGAGCTTAATGTTACATCTCGGATTGTTCCAGAGTGGAGCTCATATTCACATTACCATATTGGAGAGAGGATGGTGAATGGTACAGAGAAGGTAGTTGAGGAATTTGCAGAATTTATTTTTGCTTACCGTAGCATATGAGACAAGTAGTCATTCAGTGAAACTGAAAGCAAACTCAAAGCTGCCTTTTTTTTTTTTTAAACATGAATTGTATAATTAGACTGAAGGACTCGTCTCCCAGTGTGTTCCGGAAGCACAGAGCTTGCCTCAGACCTTAAAAAAAAATCTTCTGTAAATCATACCAGCATCCACAAGTATGTCAAACTTCTGCAAATAGTAGGGAGACATTTTGGAGGAGCTTTGGAATAGACCCAAATGTTTATCCTCGGTGGCTTAGACCAGTACTTGAGAAACAAGGAAACTTCCAGGAGAGCGGATTATTCTGTGCCTGCCTCTGGTGGAATTCCTTGCACTTTCTGTTGGAGCATGTGGTGTTACAGGCAATGATGGGGAAAAAATGTGCATCATGATGGATTAGATCTGTGGCTATTCAAATGTTTAAAAAGTTTAATTCTTTAAGTGTACAGGTGCAGTCTGAGTTCTGGCTTTTTTTTTTCTTTTTTTTTGATGTTTGTACACTTAACATGTTTCAAACATTTTATTAATAACCCCGAGGGAAGAAAGATACAGGAAAGTGCCATCTAGATAGCTGTTGTCTTCCCCTTTCTCGCCAGGTGTTTCTTCATCCTGTCTCCTTCGTGGATTTTCTCTCCTCTCTGAAATCAGAGAGGCTGCAGGCCGTTGGTTACACCTGGATCTTGTAAAGCATCTGTAGCTAAGACCAGGTCGGTGCCCTTCTCTGGTGGGTGAACGGCTGGTGTCGAGTTTTTGTGCCCTGAAGAGTCATGGGGCTGTTGCAGTCAGCGATGATATTGGTGGGTTGATCTCTTGCTGCTTTCTGTAGGGTCCATATCGCTGGGAGGAGGAAACAGTTCACGCTTCTACATGGAGCTGTTAGGGTTCTTCGGCTGTCATAAGGCCAGGCTATAGGCTAAGGTCAGGGAAAGCAGGACATGAGGAGGTTAAATTTACTGCAGAACCTGCATAGAGAGGAGGGACAGTCTCAGCACGGGACAGTAGCTTGTGGTCAGCTGTGAGGGATCATTGCAGTGCGGTTACAAACTGGGGCTAAGTGTGGGATTTGGGACAGTCCAAAGGTATGGTACAGACCAAGCTATTTGGTATAGAAAATGATTATTTATTTTGGGGTAGAATTAAAGCATGGCACCTTATGGGCTGAGCATCTTTACTGAAAAGACCTTAAAGACTTGAGAGTAGGATAAGAGTTCGTAGCACAGGCTAATGGTTTATGATGCTGTGGGACAGCCAAGTGGCCCTGAAGTAGACCCAGGGTTTGGGCTCAGTATGATATGGGTGGGTGATACAGGGTTACTGCTGATTTATGTGAAGTTACAATAGCTTTTGGTGGGGCAGAAGCAGCTGAGAGTTCAGTGCAACATGGAATAAAAAAACACTCGAAAAGGGGTGAGATCTTCTATGAGTTTTAGCCTTTTCCAGGTATAGAAGTGCTGCAGTAACAGGTAGCAGGGTGACCAGGGTTAGGGATCAGCAAACTGTGCTGATGACTGTGGTTGAATTTAGAGCTTGGAAATAGGGTAACTAACACACTAAGGAAAGGGTTAAATTGTGGTCTATGCAAGCTATGACAGGTGGAGCCAAATAGATGAGCGTCTTGTGATGGGCTCTCGAGACGAGCAGTCTTCCAGGGCTGGACTTAAGATCCAGCCTTCCATCAAAATTTGATCTGCTTAGTTTCTTGCAGGCCAGGTAGCCGTACCAGCAGTGATTCAGGGGCTGCTTTCCCGTCTCTGCAGGTAGAGGCAGCTCTAAGGCTTCTAGAGCTTTGCTCTGCAGAGCTTTCCCTCTAACCGTTGGTGTAGCCATACTTGACCCTGCCTTGCCAGTAAACCAAGCCATTTGGTCCCTACCTGTAGGAATAAACCTGGATGATCAACTCCTTTGAGACCCTAAACACAGATGTAGCTATAGCAGATATACATCCAAAAATGCATATACAATTATGCCTCACCTGAACTTGGGCCTTGCATTATTCAACATCAAACGTAGTGTTTCAGTGTGTTGTGCTGTGAGAGGTTCCTCCAAACCAGCCCATGGGGAAGCCAGAGCCGAAGCAATGGAGTATCTGGGCTCTTAAAGGAGAGCCAAGCTTGCTCTGGAAAAAATAATTTTTAGTACTACTGATCAGAGGTATTTTCCCCTCACTTTCCTTTCTTTGAAAATGATAGCATTAAATTGATCAATGAGCCTTTTAAAATTTCTCCTTAAAATTGAAGCACCAGTTAATTCAGAGGAGCTTCCCTTCTCACACTGGTGAAAGCTCCTGTGTTTTTCTGTTGGTTGACCAGGAAAGCGCGCAGCAGTTTGTTTTCCTCTGAGCTGCAGGTAGTTTGATGAAATGCCAGTTTTTCAGTGTATGACATATTGTGTCATATGTTAAATGCGTCCCTGATAACAGAGAAGCAGTGAAAGCCACCAGAACCCTTTGCAATATGTCAGAGGACTGAGATGGCTGATCAGCTTCTTGTCTCTTGGAGTGTCCTTAATAATGCAATACCACTGAGAAATCTTTCATCATTCATGCATCATGTAGGCATTGGATTGAAGGTCTAGGCTACCTTTCCATGGGAGCACAAAGAGGATGCAAACTACTAGGTGACATTTCAGATAACATTCTTTTGTAATGCAGAGAATTTATTTATTAAAATGCACTTTTTTACAAATAGTCAGCTGCCCGTTGAGGACTTGAAACTGGGCAGCATTAGCTGCTAAACAGTTAACATATGTGCTTATTTGCTCGCCAATTATTTGCAGCACAGCTGATAAGCAGGTCAAAACAGGGGTATTATAAGCAGATTTTGCAGAGAACAGTGCCTATTTGTGGTAAATGTATGCCCTCCAAATATGAGGTATTAGCAAGCAGTAAGAGCTGAATGACTGTAGTTAGTACATAGGAGGTAATAAAAGACTGGCTAAAAAGGCAGCCAAAGAGCAGATATTATTACTTGTGTTAGAAATATTTTTCTACTTGTGCGAGGTAGGGCAAGAACTGTCAGTGATGTTTGCAGTGAATTTTTTTTCTACATTTTGCACCAACAGAGACTCCGCAAGGCAGGAAGCGGGAAGAGAATGCCAAGGAGCGAGAAGGGAGAGGAGAGGTCCTGCATCTAAAACAGATGCAAGGAAATGGTCCTGACCACGGAGAGCAGGGCAAGCACAACAGCTTGGGGCCAATTTGCCCTTGTCTTAAGGTACTTTTTAAAATTCAGCACTGGAAATTGTCCTTTGAGAGGCCACGGGATGCTGAGCTGCTCTCCTAGAACCACAAAGAAACAGAACCTCGTGGGCAATGTTTTGGTGGCCGTGTTGTGCTGATGTGGCTGTGTGCCTTTTACAGGTATCTCTGAGATGCTGCAAAGGCAGCCAGAATGAGAGCTAGTGCCAGGATTAATGCCAGGATTTTCTCCTCTGTATTCTTTTAGATGTTTTTTCTTTAATGTTTCTAAATCTGTAAGCACGAATTTGGACCCTTTTCCTTGCTAGAATAAATAACCATGCTGTTTTCATTTTTGTATTTGCCTGGAGTCCCAAGTGAACTCAGGTGGTACTGACAGGGATGAGAAACAGTTTTTCTGGGAACAGATTTGAATAAAGCGGCTGGCTGCAGCATGCAACAGGTTTGCGAGCTGCTGGAGCTGCAGTGTTTGCTCACTAACCTGTAAAGATCAATTTGGTGACTTAAACCACAAAATGTCAGTAAAAAAGGGAAGAAATATCCCATGAACATAGAGATAAAATGAAATAGTGCCTCTCTGGAAAAGAGCAGGAGTGGAGAAACAGCTCTCACACACACACGCACACACACACACAAAATTAGGATGATCTTTTATATGAATATATCATATCACAGATATCAGTAAGAGACTGAAAAGAGCACAACATATGAATCCGCAGTGCGAATTTTACAGAGCTAATATTTTTTTCCCTGGGCAGGTCAAACGTTAAAGCTAGATTTGCCCGAGTAGCAAGCCTTGGTAGTTTAATGGCATGATTTGTCATAAGAAAATTAAATATTTATGTAAATTTTGAATGTCTATATAGCCCATCTAATGTGAATATTATGCTGTAAGAACACCTAAAACATGCCTGGAAATTCAGAATGAGAAAAACAGCTTTAGTATTGGATGCAGACTGAAGTTTTCGCATGACATAAGGCTCAGGACCATCATCATCCTTTTAGGTTGACCTGCCGAGCAGCTTCCCTTCAAGACTCAGAGTGTTTTAGTGGAGAGACATGAAAGCAGCATGTAGGAGTTGCAGAAGATGAAAGAAGGGTTTGAATACGTGATCTCTGTGCCACAGGTTGCTGTGCTCTTAATGCCCCATTGAGATTGCAGAATGCTTTTCAGCATGCCAGAGTGGCTTGAAATAAATATGACAAGGTGCCAGGAACAAGGTCCTTCTCTAAAACTCGTGTTTAGTGCTGAAGGAAAAAATACAAGAGCCACGAGAGGCAGAGGGGATTGTACAGAAGGGCAAATTCCAAATCCAGGAGGATTTGCAAAGACTTTTGAGGAGGATATAAAAATACATAAGCAAGTATATCTTCTGACAGATACATTAAGTGATTCCTTCTGAGTGCATCTGGAGAGCAGTGAGGGGTGGCTGGCATTAGATGGGTTCTTGGGGATGGATTGCACCCACCCTGCCCTTCTGTGGCTTAACGAATGTCAGCGTCCGAGTCCTGCACATTGAAGCTGACTGCTGCTTTCTGCCTGCAAGGTGGGGCTCACCCAGTGAAGACACACAGCACACTGGTTGGAGTAACAGCACGATTAGATTGAAAGAAATTAGTGCCAGGGATTTTTGTTTGTTTCGTTCATGCTTTTCCAGTTCAGTTTGAGGAAGCTACGGACCACATACTACCTGAATAAACAGCACAAAAAATCTCTAAAATTGCTGGAGTGCATCTTAAATGTGAGAGATAAATCAGGATCAGAGCTCTTTGCAATGGGGATACTTTCAAGTGTGCTTATAAATAGTGAAAACAAGAACCTCAGGAAGAGAGGAGTCTGAAATGATTAATTCTCAGTAGTAACCATTTCTGAAACTACCAGCCCAAATAAGAAACAGAAAATGATCTAGCCTCACAAGAGCTTTTGAGAAGAAAATAAGTGTAAAACATATGGAATGCTTCAGGGTGAAGCTGCTCCATTTGATGGGATTCTGTTCAAAGAAAATCATATTCATATGATGCACAGCATGCTTAGGAATACTAATCACAAATTCATAGTGCCTGCGTGTGTTGCAAGATTACCTATTTTGGCCGTTCCACCTGAAGAAGAGGCAACCATATGTACAATTAGCAATCTCTATAGGCAGCAGCTTGCAGAGTCGTTGCCGAAAGAGCACAGGGTTCTTCGCTCTTCCTACAAGAGTGCCTAGTGGTATTTTGGGTTCACGAGAGCATTCTTGGTTCAGTTTGTTTGTTTCCCAGATATAATTGGGGAGAAGTGAATTTGCCTCAGTGATTGGCTTTGTCTCTCTCCATTTTGTATTTTTTTTGTAGAACTCATTCAGAAATTTCTCATATAGTCTGTCCTCACCACTGTACTTTCCTAATGAGGTAAACTAAGGACCTTTGGATGAAAACTACTGAAAAAGGGGAAGTATTTGGAAGAAGCAGGATGATCAGAAGTCTGGTACTTTTACAAAACTGATGATATTTTTTTCCGTTCTGATCTTTATGTTTGCTTTCAGCATATGCATAATGCTTTGTATCCTGATGTCATCCGTGCATGATATTAACGATTCGACACCAATCAGCTGATGTTCATTTGTGTGTCTGTGGAATTGGCCTGTGCGACTTTGGCGATATTTTAAATCATTTATATAATTTTCTTTGGGCCATGTGGCAACTTTTTTTTTTTTTTCCAAGCTGGTTGTTTGTCACTCTTGACTTGTGTCAAATATAAATTCAAGACTTTATACATCCTTCTCAGAAATGCTTGGACAAGGCAGTGCTTAAATGAAGCCAAGGGTAAGAACTATAAAAATAAGCACTTGCACAATTTGCATGTACAGCCCACTGACAAATGCACAGAATAACATGTATTTATTTAGGAAAAACAACAACAACAAAAACAAACAAAAACCCTTGGGTCACAGGTGAATCCGTAACTGTTACGGAGTAGAAAGATGCTTTCATTAGCATCTTAGCTTGTTTCTTAATCATCCATCTGTGTGAAGTTAGTTTGTGCAAATATGTGTCTACAAGACTAGAAGAGTTTTCATGTAAGACACCTATTGTGTAAGGTGCCTATCATGTAATGTAGTCATAATGGAAATTAATTCCTTGATTCTGTTGTGTGTAGTAAAAATTTGAAAGTAAGGAAGAGAGGTTGTGTTTATTTAGACTAACACGGAGAAACTGTACTGAAAAAATGGCACCTTAGCTCTAAGCAAACTACTACTGGCTGTGCGCATCACAAAAAACCTTTGGTGCTGCTAGATTAAATATTGCTTCCCTTTTTTGTGCCGTGAGGTGTTACTCCGGTGGGGTTTGCTGGTTGTTTTTACTGCCAGGAGGAGCTGATCTTGCTTGCCTGTGTTTTGTGAGCACTAGTGGTGTGTTTACAAGCAAGGAACAGGCGGTACCCATCTCCAGAGCTCTCTTGGAACAGCGCACGGTACTGCAAGCCTCTTCCCCGCTAGCAGTGTGCCTCCTCTGGCCCTCCTCCCCAGCATGCGGGTGGATGTTTCTCCTGCCGGATTCAGCACCGCGCTCCGTGCTGGGGCTGCATGCACTGGAGAAGCCGTGGTGCAGCATGATGCCAGCTGCAATTCGGTGCCGTCCCTGGGCTGGTGATCCCTGTTGCCTGCTCTGCAGAGAAGCCAAGTGCTTCTGTATTTGGTAGGTCTCATGGTTCCGAGGGTCAAAGACCTGCCTGTTGGTAGCCCTAGCAGTTCAGGCAGCGGTGAGCACAGAAACATGCAGCTGGATGGGAAGCCGTGTGAGCGCCGCAGCGCCCGGGCTCGGCTCCCGCCTGCGTGCGGGGGTGGCTCAGGCAATCGCACAGTTAGGAGTTTGTTCTTCAGCTCCCTCTTTCTGAGTGGATCCCAGCCAGACGAGAGGGCCGGGTTGGTCTGGCCCTGTGGGCAGGCTGGGTGCCACAGGGAGGCATCTGCACATCCCTCTCTGTTGATGTTAGTGCCTTGCCGCAAGCACTGAGCTGTCCAGCTTCGGTCTGGTACCTCACAATGTGCTGCGTGCTTGAGCTGTTCTCCAAGGCACCTGTGCAGTGCAAGAGACCTGCCCGGCCTGGCAGTTAGCAGTGGGAAACCTGGGAAAAGCACAAATGGAAGCTCAAAAGCCCTTCCTGCTCCTTTGCAGGGGCTCCCTGGTGCATTGGGATAAATACGTGTGCATTTGGAGGCTGCCCCTGTCGTTGCTCAGGGCATCCAAGGCACATTTATTCCCTTTCTCCAGGGAATAAATAGCTGGTATCGGCTACTTTGTTGTGGTTGCATAAAACAGATTTTATTCATAAAGGCCTTTCAGGAAACCGCATCTATTTGCCTTTCATTACTGCTGCTGTGGTTTTTGGGGGCAGACAAGTTGCATGTGTATTAATGCTGTGGATGCAACCATGTGGTGCTTAGGACTGCTTCACACATAGGCTTTGATTTCTCCAAATATGGTTACAGTTACAGGTTTTAAAAGGGTGCATGTTGTAGGTGTCTAACAACTGCACAAATACTGTTATTATTCACATGAATTTTTCAGTTTAAATTACCTGGAAAAGACTTTATTCCCTGTTGGACGCCTATGGAGTCAGATCGTCTGTGCTTTTTCTGCAGAGGAGGGTGAAAGGCGCGTTCTCCATATGTCTGTGGGGTTAAAATTATCCTGAATCCTGTGTGGCAACAGTTCTGCAGCTACTGCAGGTCTGCGCTCTGCAGCTAAAATAGATAAAGCTGAATCCGTATCTGGGAGTTGTGCACACGGTAGGAAGTTGAAGCTCTCCATTAGGCTGGGCTCTGCTGCCCTCATACTGAAAGCTTGGTCCTTTAAAGTAATATTTATATATATATATTCACATATATATTTATATACACACATGCATATATATTTTTTTCAATAAACAATAGACTTTCTAAAATAAGGGTACACAGTCATATTGTAACTTCCATTTATTGACTCTGTGGCCATTTCCCACAAGCTCTAGCCAGAAGCCCACAGGGTGCCACCCGCCCCGGCCCTCGTGCTGCGGGAGGGCAAAGGAAAAGGACTAAATCTCCTCCTGCCCCTCGCCTCTTGTCCTGGTTCTTGCATTTCCTGCCGTTTTTGTCAGCAGAGGTGTGTGTGCTCGACCCTGCCGCTGTGAAACGCAGGCCTGATTCGAGTGTGTTCCCCCTGCTTCCCTGCCCGGGTCTCGAGAGTGGGGCTGCCAAAGTGCCCGCGCCTTTCGGGCTGTTTTAGAAATGCCTTTTTGGCGAAGCTGCAAGCTGTTCTGAGCACTGTGTGCCACGGGGAAACAGCTGAGGTGCCTCTTCCCCAGACTCAGTACAGGCATCTCAGTTTCAGGAACAAAAGTGTCTTAAGCTCTCCAAGGACGGGGATATAAGCATTTCCCATCTCTGTGGACGGGAATTTATGGGGGGAGCATGTGAGTGCTGGAGCACATTAGGAGTGTAAAAGCCTTTTGAAAGGAGAGGGGAAGCATCATGTAGAGCTTCCTCCTAAATCCTGGAGGAACAGCTTAAACTGAATGTAATTAATACCATCAAGAAGCAACCCATTAAGTTGTTATAGTAACTAGGAAGCTTAGGTTTCCAGTGCGTGAGGTGGGTGCGTCAGGAGTGGGCGCAGGGCGCGGGAGAGCGGGCAGCGTCCCTGCGCCCGGCCACCTCCCGGCCCTGCTGCAGGAGGGACCAGCTAATCCCGGCCAGCCCCGGCTCCTCTCCTGCCCTTCCTCCTGTGAATCTGCATCCCGGCTAAAGCTCCGCTCCGCAGCGCGTGCCGCGCTGTCTTGTGATACTTGGAGTAGTCAGAACTCGCCCAAAATAAATGGTGATGTGAGCAGCGCTAGATCTTTCTGCAGGGATCTTCCAGAATGTGCAGCAGGGAAGCTGAGGAGCCTTGTATGCCCCAGGGGAACTCCACCTTGTTCCCGGAGGGGCCCTGGAAGGAGAGGGTCCCTGCAACTTCAAGGGTATCTGCAAAACCCCCCCAAAACTCCCCAACAGTTTTTCTGTGACTCGTCAGGGATCCACTTCCTGATTCAAAAAATACGTTACTGTGGCTTCGTTAGAAAAAGCTTGTGTCGAGAGAATATGGGAAAGGATTTTTGTTTGTGTGACGAGTGAATATGGGAAAGCATTTTTTGTTTGTGTATCTATGTATTTTAATTATTTGCACTCAGTATTTTCTCAAGGCATTTGAGATCCAGCTGCTACAAGAGCTTATGCGCATAAACATTTACCTGTTTACTCTGGAAGCGTGATTCAGTGAATAGTGTGAGGCGGCTGAGCAATACAGGGTGCGGAGCTGTGGGATGCTCCCTGCAGCCTCCCGTGAAGGTGCTTATTACCACAGTGCTCCGGATGATGCTGGGTACGTAATTCCGCATGCAGAATTAATAACGACCCCTCAAAATAGCAAAGGCTTGCTTCTTCATAACGCAATTCTCATGACTGTACGTGGCTCATGCCTTCGGAACAGTGGAGTTATGGTGGAGCAGTTACTTGTATTATGGCAAATTCTCAGCCTAGAAAGGATCGAGTGCAGTAATGATTAGAGTGATCTTGAAATATTTAGACAGTAGCTAGCAGCTTATTGCATCTTTTTCAGTTAACAGTTGGTATTAAAAAGGTTTGTCATTCTTGCATAAGAACTTGGATTTCTTTAAAAAAAGGTACAAGAGGTAAAAGAACGACTGTGGACAACCTGTATAGATTTCTCAGTGTTTTTTATCTCTGGTTTGATTTATCCCCTGGGTTAGTGTTTCAGTTGCTTCTAGTTCATGTGCAATTGTCGTGCTGTGGATAAACATTCAGTGATGATGAAATGTAGGAGTATCCAAGTGTTCACTTTCTGATCCACATTTAGCTTTTATTTGATCTGCAATGTATTATTAGAGTGACGAGAACAGGGTGAAAAACTTTATCTGGCTTTTTAAAAACATTAAATTCTCCAAATTACAGGGAATTTGTTGATATTCTGCGTTAGATTTTGCAGGGAGACTAATGCTTGCTGTAAAATCCACCTAGTAGCTGAGTTCTCTTCCCATGCCGTGGGACTGCAGGTGCCCTTTAGCATTTCAGCAAGGGAATCAGTATTGCTAGAACACCTCCATGCTGTTCATGCATTGAGGGTTCCTGTTACTGGGTGCCAGCATGGTCATGGAATCATTCTGTGGAGCAAAAATAAGGAATATCTCTTTTTAACCTACTTAAAATGCATCTTTGAAAAACGTTACCTTTCTTTGCATGTCCTGCACTCCCCTGCTAAAGCAGCATTGCATCTACCTCCAAAGCTGCTGTTTCTTTTGTGCAGAAGAAAAGTCTACTTTGCCTTCCAGGGCAGGGAACGTTTTATTTTTTTCCAGTCTGAGTGAAGTACAGCCCATGAACAAAAGGTTTCCACCTTGCAGAAATGTTCTGCCACTCTTGTGAGTTCTAGCCTTTTGGAGACTGGCATCTTCTGGTATTAAAAGGGCATTTATTTTTGAATTGTGCTGTTGTTTTGGCTTTTTTCATGCGAATGAGCAGAGCCATATTCTTCTGCCCTAAGGTAAGATTGTTTTGAAAGATTACTGAAGTAATAGTCTACAGAAATTTTATTCCAGAAAAAAAGATACAGGAGATTGGACTTCATGATTTGTGGCTCATAGTGTTACCTAACTTAAAAAGAACCCAAATATTTCAAATTTCTATTTTTGCTTCATTGCTATAAAGCTATGAAAATACATTTGATCCCCAATTATTCAAATTATCTTAGCAGTATTCATTGCAATTACCAGCCTTCTCTTTAGCAGTAGCTGAAGGTCTCTTATCTTATGGGCTGGAGACTGTTAACTCCTGACAATTGTTGTAGCTGTTGATAAGGATGTTGATCCTTTCCACCGAGGCTCTCTGTTTCACTGTAGTTTCTCCAGGTTACCAGCAATGTGCAGAGACTAGACAAGTTGTTTGCCCAGTTGAAGCATCTCGTATGTTCCTCTGCTTTGGAATTTCCAGTTCTGCAGTTCACTTCGCAACTTCTACATTATTCTAAAAAGTATGACATGGGGAAGGTATTGCACAGAAAAAGGGTTCCTCAACTCCTGGTGGAGCAGGAGTAGGTGTGTGCACGTGTACTCTATGTGCTTTACAGCATTTATACTTAATTTGGTCAGAAACGCCAGAATTTTCATGGTGATACAGACACAGTCAGGGTGAGGCAAATTTTGTGCTTGCTGATTTTATCAGTGGACTTCAGTGGGCTGGATAGAGCGCTTTGCTCAGGAAGGGCTGTTGGTGTGGGAGAACCAGATTAAATGGGGGTTGCGGTTGAGCGTTCTGCAGTAATGCACTACTGTCCTTTTCGATAATGTAAATGCCAGGCTTTACCTTTGCAGCTGAAACCGTGCAATTTAGTTTTTAGCTACTTTTCAATTCTTTAAAAAAGGGGAAATTCAGAAAAGTGAAGTCATTTAATGAACCACTTACCCTTCAAAGTGGTAGCATTATGTGATACTCCTAGATATGAATTTTGAAATGGAGTTGAATTCTGCAAGCATCAAATCCTATCTTGGGAGAATTTCCTTGATTCTAAATTAATGATTTCTTTTGAAACCGCTCGATGTAACCACTCTAAGATAAATAGTAGGTAGGAGAGATAAGAGAAGGGTGTGGGCTAAAAATAGGTTCTCTTTTTTAATAAATGCACACAGATGTATACTTCATTTTCTCCTGGGCGCGGCTGCACAAGGGTGACTGTCGCTCGTTCGTGGTTTTATTTTTGGCTCTGCTTCTGGCTTGTGTGTGGTTTTGAGTAAGTGGCTCTGTGCCTTTGTGTCCCCCCAAGTGCTTCGAGGTCTGTATGTGAAGAGCCTTGTTATGTTATTATTGAAGGTATCAAAAATCTAGTTGAGTGAACAGTTAACTTTATGTTAGTGAACAGCCGTCTCTCAGTTATGAGAGATGATGTATCTGTTGCAGTTTATTTGGTGAAATCTGTGAGGCAGTGCACTGGAACATAAAAAGGACTTTTCTTGTGCCTAGTAAATAGGTTACCTGCAGCCCTGTCTTCTTGAGATCAGTGATCTTAAAGTAAATCCTTCCAAAGTCTTCTTTTTTTGGACAAGACCGGTACGTTAATTAGGCAGCGTGGTTAGACTAAATACATTGAGTGTGAGTAGGTGCTCTGCTCCTCAGGGCAGCTCCTGCGGCCGGCAGACCTCTCTGGCGTGGCGAGGTCCCTCACACGCTGCTCTTTCTCCTGCCACAGACTCCCTACAGGATCGTCCTCTACGTGTGGTCTGTGAGACTGAGTTTATGAAAACACAAATTTCTCAGCTTCAAAATTCTGGTTTCTGGTGAAGAGAGGAAGGAGGAGAGTAGGAGACACAAAGGAGCAGGTGCCTAGCCAGGACCTGCGCATCAGCATTGTTTGTTTATTTAATGTCTGCGACCAGAAAAGGTGGGTACCTGATCTCTCCGTTATCACTTAGTCTGATTAGCCGTTGGGCCAGGCTTTGCATCAGGCATGGGACTGAGTTTGCCAGGTGGCACGTCGGGGCCGACCTCCTTTCCGTGAGGCTGGGCAGAGGATGAGTGGCGCCCGGCTGCCGCTGGGTCTCTGTTCTGTGGGT
Source organism: Nothoprocta pentlandii (assembly GCA_013398315.1). Taxonomy (NCBI): domain Eukaryota; kingdom Metazoa; phylum Chordata; class Aves; order Tinamiformes; family Tinamidae; genus Nothoprocta; species Nothoprocta pentlandii. The sequence goes on from VZSG01000545.1 coordinate 142,157, forward strand.
GTCGATGGTGCCTCTCGTCAGCCCGGGCCCTCAGGGGATGTCCAGCCCGGCCGCAGCGACGTCCCTGCTTCACGCATCGCCGTCCCTGCTTCACGCATCGCCGCGGGTGCTGCCGGGGCGGGCGTGCGGGAGCTCACCGCGGCCGCCTGCGCCCCTTGGCATTCCAGGCAGCTGCTGCCTGCTGGGCTCTTAGCCCTGCAGGAGCTTTGGGATTGCTCCCTTAGCCTCTTTTTCTGCAGTGTGAGTGCAGGTAATATTGTGGGTTCCCACCTCCGTAGATCTCAAAGCCATTACTCTGGTTCCTTAGGAAACTCTTGCAATTCTGATTTTGCATTTCCATCTTTTTGCAATATTGCTTACGAGGTAGAGTTCTTCTCAAAGAAAAAAAATGCAAATTTCGAGATTGTTTGGTTTATAAGGGTCTGTCTCTCTCCACTTACAAACTGCGGAGAAAAGAGAGCTCCTCTGAGGATTTTAGAGCTTTTGCAACTAAAGCAATATTTGAGTGAGCTTAGGCAGGTAAGCAGTGCTGGTGAGGTGAGTGCTCAGTACAGTACTGGGCAGGTGAGTACTGCACCAGCTGGCAGTGACACGGGAAGCAGGTTTCCCCATGCAGTTCCCCCAGCACGTGCTAGTCCTGCCGGATCTGCAGTGCCACGGTTACCTGTGCAACCCAGCAAGCCTCAGGAAGCCATGCCCCTTTTCTAATTTAAGGAGAAAAAAAAACCACAAAGAACATGAAGTTTCTGTTTTTTTTCTTTTTTTAAAAGGCAACAGACCAATCTATAAGGGAAAACTTGTATTATATGCCTTTTCTACCGCACTGTTTTTTGCTGTTGTATTTTTAAATTGACAGTTTTTTTTCAAGCATAATTAATGGCAGTTCTTTGCTCTCTGAATGCTGTTCAGTTCCCCTCAGTGGAGTGGGAAGCTCTGAAAGCCTTTTGCACAAAGAACGAGATATAAATTGCACCTTTTAATAGTATGCTTCATTTTCACCTGTAATTACCTCGGGAATCCTGTATGCGCCTGTAGGTAGCACTATTAAGGCTCATCCTCTGTCGCTGTCAGAGACGATTTTTAAATTACTTGCTTTTGACCGCAGTGGTAGAGAAATTGTTTTGCAAGCATAAGATTTAAAAGCCATTAGCGTAGTAAAGAAAATATAATAGTTTATTTGTAATTCTTTCGCCTTCCCAGATTGTTAACGTTTGCTTGAAAATTTCCTGTATGAAATAATTTCTTGGTGGTAACAGTGGGGAAAAAATACCGGTTATATTTCATTGGAGCTCTGCAGAGCAGGCTGGCCTAATGACAGTAAACAACGTAACATTATGCTCAAATTAGTATTGATTTTCCTATCATAACTGAAGCAAATGAAGAACAGTGGCAGTATAATTGAAGTCTCTCCTGGAAATGAAAGAGTTACTTGTATTTCTGGAATAGACTAACTTGGTTATTCTCAGCTTTAATGATTAGGTTGCCAGAGAAAAGATGAGTCTTTGCAATCCTCTTAACCTTGCATCTATCTCAGTAAGAAACCTCCTAATGAAAGTTAAGGCATTATGTTAACGAGAGTAATTTAACCAGTGGGGCCGGGCAGGGAGTTTTCTCTGAAGCTTTTCATCTGGCTCCGCACTGGTCTGCCTTTCACAGAACTTTTCCAGTTTGACACAACTTGCCTGAAGATGTACGAAGAGTATCCTGTGCATAGCATGTTCTTTTAATGAAGAAAAAGAATTGATCCAATTTACATGAAAAAACTGCTCCTTTGTTGCTTTGCACAGGTGCTTGCTTGAAGACACAGTTCACACTTCAGTTCACAGCTAGTTTGAAGATTCAACTTGTAATTCACAGGTTACAGCTGCAGCCTGGAGCATCCTTGAGAGAGGACAAGCTCAAGTAGCCAGTTCTTCTCCAGGTGGGTGATAGAAGGAGGTTGTTAGCACTTCTGTAGCGAATGTTTCCAATGTGAGAATGGCCCAGCTAAGAAATAAAGCTATTTTTTTTCTTCCAGGCAATTCTGTCTTTTCTGGGTCAGTTTTTCCAAATTGCATGCATTTAATGTAAGAGATGCTGTTACTTTTGTTTCATGTAGTGCTGTAAAGTCTAAAACTAGTCTTCCTGGAGTTCAGCGTTTTATAAATATTATAATGGGGCAGCTTTCCTAGAGGGGAACGAATTTCACAGAGCTCTATAAGCTCTGCAGGCTCGTGTAGCAGTTTCTGTTCATGGGAAATGGGAAAAAACCACTGAAAAATTAATGACTGTTTTGCTTGCTAAATAAACAGAGAAAGAGGCTGTTTGGGAACAGCCTCCCCATTTCCCAGGGACGTGTGTATCAGTCACTGGACGTGTAAATAGTAGTCACGCTGGCTAAATTTTAGGGATTGATAAGGAAAAAAGTAGCCCAGAGCTTACATTAGTGAAGGGAGAAGAGGTATGGATGGTTATGAACTGTTACGTACATTGGTTCTGTGTCTGTGATGCCTGAAAAACAGTCAAATTAATGAAACGGTAATTGTTTCACAAGAATTCCATTGCAGAAACATTAGTAGTTCTTATTGGAGTTGTATTTGTAAATGTAATGAGTATTCGTGCGGGGCGCGTGTAGCCGTGGTGCGTACGGAGCAGTCCCCAGGCTTGTGTAACCAGGGGCCGTGGCCTCTCTTTACTTAGTCACGAGTTGCCTTTTTAGCAACCTGAGGCCTAGGTAGTGCTTTAATATTTTAAAATTGCTTCTTTTGTTTAAGGTAAAATACAAAACCATTACAGCTCAGATATCAATTGCTATTTGTATCTCGACTCGCCTCTCATCAATCCCAAGTGCAGATAGGGTTAATTTTGCTTTTGAGAATTCTGCGCAGTTTCCAGTTGTTAAGTAAGATGCTGTGTTTTTGTCTGGGAGAAGAGGTGCACCTGAGGTTATTGCTTTTTTAGTGACTGTCACCGCATCTGAGCATATATTTCACCCTCTGAAGTTCTGATGATCCCTGAAGAGAACTGGGTTGTTTGAATGTTATCCCAGCTCACAAATGATGTATCTGTGTGATCGGATAATCTCCTTCATCCCAGCCTTTTCTTTAGTAAAGCCTCTGCATTAATTCACTGTTCGGGGTTGTGTTTTTATCCCTGCTCATGTTTCGGTTGTGCTGAACCGGGAGCGCCGGGCAGTTTGTTGCCAGGGAAAGCCTGGTCCCCAGCAACGTGTGTCACGCTCCTCGCTGCGGGGCAGGGTGCCCAACTGCGGGTGCGCTGGGTGCGCTCCGTTTCACTGGGTTCCTCTTGCTTTTCCCCATCTCCAAATCTTCCTGTCTCGCCCTGCCGAGGTGCTGGAGAGGGGTGAATTTAGAGTGTGAAACCGCCTTGATTAACAGCTGGCCTTGCCCAAAGCCGCGTTAATCCGAAGAACTAGCGCTGTGTGGTCGGCCAAACGGGCGATCCCGGCCCTGCCTTCGCTGCGTTCCAGGCCCCGGCCGGGAGGAAGCAGCTCTGCCTTGTCCAGGCCCGTGGAGCAGCCGGAACGTGCGGGGAAAACGGGGACGTGGGGGAGCGCGTGTCTTGCGTTGCCCATCACACCTGAGTTTTGAACGTTAAAATGTCTTTTTGGAAATTCCGTAACTAGAGGATTTCGCTCTGGAGGAGTTGAATAGCTGTTTTTAAGGAAGTGTGGAGGACAAGCAGACTTTATCATGTGCAGTCATGTAGTCTTTTCTCCTCGTCTCTGTGGGTTGCTAGTTTCAAAAACACTTAATTCATACCTTTAGGATAAGTCAGCACCACTCTGAAATTACAGAAGCACTTACTGTAATTCTTGAAAAATGCTCTTGCTGGGCTCTAAAATGCTCCCGTGGAAGAACTAGGTCAGGGTGGTGCAAGGAGAGGTGTCCTGTGCTAGCTAAAACAGATTTTGGCAAAATTGAGTAGACCCAGCTGCGCCACTGAGAAATGCCTCCTTTGTAGTCTAATGTGAAATGCAACTTTGATGCGTTAGACATTCTCTATTACCCTTACTTAACTAGCCCACGGGGATAAAGTTTCTTTCTTGAAGATATGGGGTAGTAGAAAGAAACTCTTTGCCAGAAATAGATGATTACATGAAGTAGGAAATACGCACAGCAGACGTTTCACCTAAGCCTCTTTGTGGGTTTTCTTTTTTTTTCTTTTTTTCTAGATGTCAGTAATCGCGGATATTAGGTACTCTAAGTTAAGACATAAGGAAAGAGTGACTCAAATTTTAACGATAATTTAGTCATGACTAATGGAAGTCTTGGGTTTTCTTGACAGGCTCCTCTAAAACGCGTTCGAGCACTTTGACAGTCCACAAAAAGTTGTGCAGCAGCTCTCCTTGATTTTTGGAGGAAAAATACTCCATGTTCTGCCTCTATCACTGCCACTGCCACCTTTCCCCGAGTACTGAGTTGGTTGGGAGAAAGGACAAGGTGCTCGGGCAGCGCTCCAAGGCCGGCGGGTCCCATGTGCTGCTTCCTGGGCCCTGTCAGCTGCTCGACTGCGTTTCGCTTCTCAGATTTACACAGTGCTGCAAATCAAAGTGGGTGCAGTGGCTTCTTCTACAGAACACTAATTCAGTGGCTGAAGTGTTGTATGTGTGCCAGTATATTAGTAAATAACCTATGTTTGTGAGTTAGGATTTGGAGCCTAAAATGGAATGCAAATACAGTTTCTCTTCTTATTTATTTTTCATTCTGACTTCTATTAGAGCAAACTCGGAGGACTCCCTGAGACTCTCTGTGTTACACTTCTGAATAAGGGCTTGATTATTATTGAAAAATACAACCACCACGACGTTTTCTTTCAGGTTGCCCCTCTGAAGAAGTTGTATTGAACAAGAGCAGTTCTACTAACGGGGCTCCCCTTTGTCTCTATAATGAAGAAAAGCAGAAGTGTCATGGCAGTAACTGCAGACGAGGTAAGTTTTACAAGACTGTTTTTTGTTTCCCAGTACTTCACGAAAGTCAGATGAAAAGTTTGTTTATTCTTGAAGGTGTTTGTTGGCTTTAGTTGTTGCTTTCCCTAGAGCTGCTTAGAGCTAATGCAATAAGCAGAAGTTAAGGCTCACACATGACAAAAACACCTAAGCAAGACGCTTAAATTTCTCAGGGTCTTCTTATGTATTTTAATATTTCTTGGTCAGCAAGATAAAGGCTGACACCAGGGACTAAACATTCCTATATGTTATTTGAATTCTGTTCTGGGTCCAATCCTTGTGAATATGCTATTCTGTTTAGATTTATAGGCACTTAGCAACTCTCATTACTAGTTACCGAACACCTAATGTGATGATGCAGTGTCATTCCATTGCTACCCTTGCTAATCATTGTCATAATCCCCTATTAATTAAACTCCAGTTCCAGTTCTCTGGAGAAAAGCATCAATTTGTAATGATGGCGTGATAACCGCAGCATTAATTGTCTTGTTTGTCACAGCTTGGTCTCTCTAAAAATGGAAAACTGCCTATAATGTATAGGAAAACACAGCAGAGGAGCTGAACCTGGGAGCTGATGCAGCTCATAGCACTCCTGCAAGAGCAAAGTGATTCCATAGCGCTCGAGCCGTATGCTGCACTGTTTCATAGACAGTTTGCCTCGTGTGATGCTGGGTTTGCTGGAATCCAATCTGTCCCTGCTGATTATAACAAAGGCAGGCATTTGAAATCCAAGGAGTTAGAACAGTGATGAGGAGTTAGAACAGTGTGCTTCTGCTGTGTATTTTTTTAAAAAATACTTTAAGCAGTCTTCAAAAAATTATTAATAAGGCAGATTGAGTCAGATCCTCATATAGAAGCCTGGCTTTCCCTTCTGGGTTCCTAGGATTATTTTTGACCTGAGGACAACTTTGAATTGTGGAAAAGGAGGGTTTAGATCACTGCAGATCTCAAGCGTATTTATGGAAGTGCAGCATGACAAATACTTAAGCTCCTATGTAGCTCATTATGATTTTGGTGTCTTAATAACTTAATGAATCTGAATCAACCTCCTTATAGCACTTCAGGCTATAAGCAAGGAGTAGAGCAGCGTTGGGACATGTTGTTTCCTGTGTGGATGCTTTGGGTGGTTGTAGTTGGGGCAAGCAAACTGAGAAAGGTGAGAAGTTTGTTTATGTGCAGTTCTTCCATCAGTCTGGGCTCTTGAGCTAAGAAGCAGGGCTTCTTAGCTGACTGGAGAGCTGATGGGGGAACCAGTTGATAGGGACACGTGCACGGGAAGGAGCTTGGATGCACTGAGGTGGGTGCAGAGAGCAGGACAGAGGTAAAGCACAGGAGCAGCTTGAGGAGGAAAAATGTGAGGAGTTGCCATAGGCAGATGTTATAGTAACTTCCAGCTGCTGGTACCGGCACAACAGGCACAGTACAGAAACATTCTCATTTGTATTGAGCAATTTTATTTGGAGCTAAAATCTCACTTTTGTCTTTCTGCCTAAAGAATCATCAGGAAAAATATAGCCAACCGATGTGTTTGTGGTGGGCAGAGAAATGATTGTTTGGTGAATGCTGAAAGGAGTATATTTAAGTTAAAGTTATATTTAAGTTTAAAATATCAGAAGTTCTAACATGTCAACAAAGTGACTTGGATTATGGAAGCATTCAGAATTGTATATTGATTTTATCTTAGATTTATGAATTAATTTGAAAATTTAGAACTTTTTTAAAAAGAAGCATGCGAATCAGTCCAAAGTTTGGACTTCATAATACAGCGCTCTCTGGTGAGCAGCTGTGACTGCAGAGCAGCATCGGTGAATGCTTTATATCCTTACCAAGAAGAGCACTTGGGTGTGCATTTCCAGTGGCTCTTCCTGCCTTTTCAGAATGCCCTGGATTACCTGGAGTGTGGGCTGAGCAAGTCCTACAGCACCTCTAGCCATGCGCTGGGCATAGACCTGTGGAGAGGCAGAAGATGCTGTTCTGGGAATTTGCAGCTGCCCCCGCTGTCCCAAAGACAAACAGAAAAAGCCAAGAGTCCTGACAGAGACACCATCTCCAGGCCGACAACTCTGCCTTTGTTGACGCCTCCAAGTATTGCGATCACTGCTTACCACGACTGGTAGGTTGTTTCTCTTTGTTATGAATTTAATGCGTTTTTTCTTTCCATAGATATATATTTTTATAAATATATAAATTATCATCATATCATATATATCATATATAAATTTTTATATATGTAAACTATTATATATTATGTTTATATAATTATTATATTTTTATATATATACACACCTTTTTTTTACAATGTCCCTTGATATGAATCTTGTATATATTAATCGGTGTGGTTCATGTTTACTGGTAGGTGGAACTTAAATTTGGAGAGTAATTGCTTGCATATTTTTCAGCCCTCCTTCTGTTACAAAGCTCTTCACTGTTTGTGCACCTTCATGCTATTTTTGTTGTGTGAATTCTGATTCCTGCCAAAAGCTCTGCTATTAGCCGTCCACCTACAGAAGGGTTCAGGGTGGCTGTAGATGCTTGCAGAACAGACTGAGGAAAAAGGCTTTAGATCTCTGGCTATTTCTTGTCCAAATGCTGGTAGAAAGACTTGTGAAAGGCAATTGAATCTGGTATTAAGGATAAGGAAACTATCAGAGCTGATCAAGAGGAGCTTGCAAAGAGGTGAGTTTCAGAACAGAAAGCAAATATTAAAGGCCGAAACGAGGAGGCTCAGCTGGAGGGAGGAGAGGAAGACGAGCCCCAGGTGTCCGTGGTTAGAAGCAGGATGGTGGCAGTCGCAGGGAAATAAATGCCTGGCCCCTCTGCTTGGTGTCTGGGAGCTCTGAAGGAGGTGCCTTGTGTGTGACTTTTGCCTGCTTGCCAGGTGGGTGCCGACAAGACACTGCAGCGTGCCTGGGTGCTCTGCCTCAGCGTGCAGCCGTGCTTTGGGTTCTGGGTTTCTAGCGGCTCCAGCCTCAGCTCTGTCGGGGGGCTGCCAGGCAGGCTCACTGGGCCCGTGTCTGGCTTCGTTTAAGTGAAGTTCTGCCCTGTGCATTTTGGTTTGTGCTTGTACTGAATGTTTGTATTTGTAGCTCTACCTAAATTCATTTGTTAGGGCCTTTTAATAGCAGTTTTTGTATTGAAAATAGGTTGTTAGAATATACACTGGAGTTAGATGAGATCGAAAATCAAAGAGGTTTTGGCAGGGGCTTTTGTTTAATGTTGGTGCTTAATAGCTGTGACTGAAGTTAATGAGACACCTAATTTTAGATGGAAAGAACATTTTGACAGTGAAAGGGTTAGTTTACTGTTTATAAGCATTTTGAATATATCCCTTGTGGTACATTAGCAGTAATTCCTAATTCTGCCTCCCAGACAGTGGAGCATCTGGCATTCATATGTGTGGTTTAAAACCACACAATAATGTTGCTCTTTGGATCACGTTAATCTCGGGATTCCGAAGAACACAAGGAATTTCAGTGGATTTGCTTCCCGTTTAACACAAGGGGGCATTGCTGTTCCTCGCTCCCACACGGCCGCTGAGCAGCCGTGCATCCTGCCTGGGAGCGCGGGATGCTGTTCCGGAATGTTGCGCAGCGAGAGGAAATACTTCACGCACACACTGAAGTCACTTCCCTTCATTTTTACTGACCTCATTATAAGGAATTAGGGCACAACTGCTGGCGTTTAGCTTGGCTCTTATGTATCTGTTTATAACCACACCGCAAGTTTGGCATTGCTGCTTGTTTTGACGTTGTAATTCAGCTTGCTCTTCCAGCACATGTTTTTGTGCTACTCGTGTATCCCCTTTCCGACCTGAGCACCGCCTGGGCTGGCCGCTCTTGTAGCTGGGCAGAGCCCTGTTCTAAACCTTGCTGTCCAAGTTTGAAGCATTAAAGGCTTTTGAGCAGGCAAGCAGCGCTGCATCCCACGTGCTGGGCATTTGCTTTGCCAGGCGAGTGCAGCTTGCCCAGGGCCCGAGCGTGCAGCCTGGCCCCGCAGGCGAACGGCGAGCCCAGCTGCCCCCGGAGCTGCCCGGGTGCCACGTGCTGCCGTGGAGGCTGCCGGGCACGGTCTGCGAGGGGCATTATGTTCCTTTCGGCGCGGCTTGTGCTGCCTGACCAGTGAGACCATTTTATCTTTCAGCTCACCTTAAAGGGGTCTTAGAGCTTTAATGAAAATGCTGAAATACAGACAGAAATTTAACACTCTAAAGCAATTGCTGGACTAATCTTCAGCTTCAGGGTTCTTAATGCTATTAAACACTGTACATCAGACCGAGGCAGAAAGCTGGTGTTTCAGTGGAAGGTAATGGCAGTGGGCTGTTCTCTGGAGGTATGGTAGGTATTTAACCCACAAATCTACTCCATTAATCCTGGATACTATATACAGATTGCACAGATTTAGGCTTGCACAGCTTTATTTCCCCGACCATATTTTTTTTCCTGAGGTTTTGCTTGAGGTCACAATATTTTCCTGCCCATTTAGTCCGTGTTCTCTCAGATGGAGAGTCCAGCTCTAGCTTGTGCAGATCCCGCTGCACAGAGCAAGGCAGAGGAGTTAGCAGGCCTGGCAAACCAAACTGCACAGAAACGTCAGTGCACGTGGCCGTGGTCACAGTCATTTGGGGACACACAGTGGAAGTGCTTAAGTGATATAAGGCTCAGACATAGACTTTCTGTAAGATTAATCATAGTAACTCTGACGCATCAGGTGCAAAGTAAGTCTTTTAGACTTCGCTAGCACATTTTTTTCGGAGGATTCAGAGTTGTAGCTTGGAGATGCTTTTGAGAGGCGATCAATAGGACTCATTTAGAAATATGTAGATCTGCATGAGCTGTTTTAGAGCTGATTAAAAACAGAGACAGCTGTGGAACACCTCATTATTATGATACGGAACGTGATGCTGAGAACAAGTGTCTTCATTCATTGTGGTGTTCGTGGGAACTGTTGCCTTTCTTTGCAGGGACTGTAAGATTAGGAAAGAACCTTCTAGTAACAGCAGTATGGCAGTTCTGCGGAGGTGCTCGTTCCTCATGGCATTGGTGTGACCTCAGGAACACACAGAAAAAATTGGAATGGATGTTTGTTGTCACCTGGCTTGGGTAGGATGGCAATGAGGCATTGCAGAGTTTCTACTGAGCAACGAACGTGCGTCTGTCTGCGTATTTTGTTTCCTACTTGTGCAAGCTGCTACCCTCCTGGTAGAGATTTATAATATTAAAAGAGAAACAAGCTGAATACTTGCACTTTCTGGTCCATATGACTGATGCTTAGTCTAACGTGGATGGTGCTTTTTGAGGTAACAGAGATTCTGAGAGACCTTTAGACTACTATGTACAATGCTATGCTGAAATACGTATGTTGTCAAGGCAATAGATGCCCTGGGCGGTTGATCCTGTCTTCCATGTCCACGTCAAATGCTTGATGAATTTGGTGGGAATTCGGGATACACCAAGACCACCCTGTGGCGTGAGCAGGGTGCTGCGTCTGCAGCGTGTGGAGCAGCAGACCTGGAGCCTGCAGTACTGCACACTGCTCTCCAGATGGGGACAGCACACAGCAAAATAGGTATGGAAAAACCAAAGGGAAACCACACGGAATTCCGTGACCTTGGCTGCCTTCAGCCAGGGCCGGCCAGGGGCACTCCTATGGGTGGGCAATAACTGGGGGTCGGTGGAGGAGGCTTGAATGATAAAGGGGTTGGAGGGGTTGGATGAATGATTTGAAAAACTAATAGAAATATAGCCAGGCTGGCAAACCCAATGGATGGTAACGTGCCCGGTCATTCCTTTGGGTATCGGGGTCTGAGTGTCCCAGGGAATTAAAGGAATTATGGATATTTCAGGTAATAGAAAGTTTAAGAGGACCAGAAGTTCAGGGAAAATGAGTGCGCTTTTGGAGAAGTGTTGTCTTCTTGTTCGATTTTGGGTTTTTTTTTTTTTAAAGCTGTCCCCCACTGTGGTGTAATGACCTGTGGAGTGGGACCCTCTGTTCTTAGATATTTCTAATTCAGCTGCATAAGAACTGCAGAAATATGCCGTAACCCTGCAAAAGTTTATCTGACTTCTTATACAATTGGACAAAAATGTAGGAAACCCTTGTCCCCCTGACGACCGTGTTTTTGATTGTCTTTTATTTCTGTGATTTTAAAAATATTGAAGTCTTTATATAAATCACATCAATGTTTCTATAATAAAACAGGATCGATAGTTCTGATTGCAAACACTTCCTGTTGAGAAGCCAGGGGAGCGTTTCCGTGGGGCATGCGCTCATCTTTACAAAGCAGGTCAGCCGTGTTCCTCATAACATGTCGCGTGTGCCGGGGGGGAATATTTTTAGTTACGCTTTGCTGTTTCTGCAAAACAGCTCTGGTAGCTTAGTTCTGAAAAGCACAGTGACTCTGCCTGTCCTCACAAGCAATGTGTAGAGAGATTGGATGGTGTTGGATCTGGGAACAGCCTCAGCGGTTTCACGGGCTCAGTGAGGCTGTTGCTGTGTCCTTTGCTGGCATCTGCTTTGCCTTGTGCTCTGGTATGGGTGAGTGTTGCATGTGCAAGGTGGCCAGCTCCAGACCCGAGGGGAGCTTGGGGTGCTGGGCACCCTCCAGACACTCTGGTGACTATGGCTTTTGTCAGGCCCTCTAGCAAACGGTCTTCAGATATTGCATTTCCTTTTGAGATCTTCAAATATTTTCATTTATGTTTGATAAAGCTGGTAGATATGTCTGAAACAGTGTGAAAATACAGTAAGAGCTTTTAAAAGGACTCTTCAGTTGTATTTCTTAAAGATTGTGTTCCTGATTGCTTTTATGCCTCTCTGTGGTGAGGCAGGCCTGGAAAACTAAAAGCCCCTGAAAGCTGCAGAGCTGCCGGGACCTGGTTCCTATGCTGTCCCCTGTTCTATAAGGACAAATTAGGGTAAAAATCTTGTGAAGAAGTTCGCTAGGGTTCAAAGCTGTTGGCTTGAGCAGCATGGGAGGCAGAGGCTGGCTGTGTATTACGGGCAGCAGAAAAATCCCTAATTTTCTTCCTTTCTCTTTTTTTTTTCTTTTCTCTTTGTTCCCCCTACGCCTTTGTCACTTTTGTTTTAGCGCTTCATATATGTGGAAGATGGAGAGGAGGAAAGGTAGATAGTGAGATGATTTAGAGACATGTCTTCCCACAGGGAAATGCTTGTGCCAGGGACTGTCCCATCTCCTGGATGTGGGAGAGTTGTTGCCCTCCAGGAGCCGTGCAGAGGGTCAGCTGAAGAACCCTGGGGCCTACCAACATGGTGCCTAGAAACCGGCCCCTCTTCTTAATTTTTGCCCCCCTCCCCATTTTGGTGCTTTGCTCCCCTGTCTTCTGAGCAACCATGGCTGCTGTTGTGCTGGCAATTGCAAGTGGTAGTTTTATGACTAGATCTCGAGTGTCTTCTGCTGGACATGCTGCACGTGAGCCAGTAATTATTCCCACCTTCCTAGGAAACAAACCGTAGGAATTCTTCCAAGCGAGGGGAAAAAAGTGTGAGGTAGCCCAGGTGTATGGGGACACTGATAGCTCATTTCATACCTAGTAGTTCAGAGCAAGTGCAACCCTGTCTGAAAAGAGGCTGCTGCAGAGATGGTTTGGGCGAGCTCTGAGTTACCATTGAAGTTATTTTCTCAACTAAAAATACCCAGCTAAGTGTTTTGGCTGCCTATTTTTAGACATCATCTGTTGCTGTCAGTTTTTGAAACTCTTGGATCTTTGGCTCAGTAGGAAGAATTCTTAATTTTTATGTTTTCTAGAAAGCCTAGATAGAATAACTAAGATTTCTGTGGTTGATAGAATTGGTATAGAATGATTTTAAGAAGAAACACAGTGTTTAATTAATCATAGGTCTTGAATTAAAATTGTTATTTAGTAAATATCTATCTCTTTGTACACACAATTTATATTCTGTTACTGCAGTATAATCTTTTCCCTCGTTTGCATTTGTTTTATTCCTTGGATTTAAGTCCACTTATGTGCTCCAAATGATGGCATTTGCTTTTTGCCAGTGTTACGTGGCGAGCCCATTAATTTTATTTGAAATGATTCTGAAGCTTGATGCTGGAAGACTTGCCTGGAAATGCACGAGCTCCAAGCAGAGGTGGCTGGAGGCACGCAGAGAAGAGAGTTTTAATGATACAATAATAGCTCTGTACTTCCAGATAAAATGAAATGAGACAGCTTGAAGTGTATCTAGAACGGAGAGAAATGAGTCACTGTTAATTAGCAGAAGACAATGCAGCTTCTGAAATATTATGTTCAAACTTCATCTTCCTAAGAATATAAAATAAATGGAGATTATGGAGATACAGCTGATATAAAAGCTGAATCAGACAAGAATTTGACACAACTTTCTTTTATCTTTACCCCTCTGACTAACGTAACTTCACGTGAAAGGAAGATGAGCCCCGGTGTGTTTGGAAGCCTGCAGAGGCGGCTGGAGGCTCTGGGCCGCCCCGTGGCGCTGCAGACGTTTCTGTGCTCGGTGCTAGACTTGGTGTCGGTATCAGAGCTTCGGCGGCCTGTCTGCTTTGCGCCACTGTGTGACCAGGAGGGTCTCTAAAGCCATGGGTAAAGGTCTGGTTGCTGCTGCCACCAAGGGCACGTTTAGCGCTGCCACCTGAGCAGGGCACGGGGGAGTGCCGGGTGTCCCCGGGTGGTCGGTCTGTTTTCCGCAGTGGCTCCCAGCTGTGCGCCTGGCAGTCACGTCCCTCCAGCACAGCGAGCAGCGCCGTGTGCCACGTGCCTAGGTGCTATTTTAGCTGTTGTCCTGGCCTGCCTGTGCATCCAGGGAGAGAGAGCTTGGACCCCCGTGGCTGCTCGCTGCCGCCAGGCTGGTGCCAAAGCCAGCTGTGCGCGGGCGCTGGCGCACGCTGTGACCCGGGGTGCGCCCCGGAGCCCCGCGCTCCACATGCTGCTCGACACTTGGTGCCACGTGCTCTTTTCCCAGCCCGAACGCAACAAAGTCCATTTATAACTCGTGTTTCTAAACGCTCGTAACCAAGATACTAGGTCAGTTTACTAGCAACACCCAGTTATCTCTGATGTGCTCCCAACTGCACCCTTGGTTGGCACATCTCCTTGAGATAGGAGTGCTTCCCTTGCCAGGCCATAATCAACCGAGTCGTTGAGCAGGTGCCGAATCCTCCATCCGTGGGTGCAGGCGTCGCAAGCGGTTGTGGCTGTGGCTGGACGGTGGCACCGGGCGGCCCGGCAGCCTCTGCGCTGGTTGCCGGAGGCTGCGGCGGTGCCGTGGCTGGGCCCGCCAGCGGTGCCGCCCTGCTCCAGCAGCAGTGACCTGCAGCCTCTGCCCCACGTCTGGACGTTGGCTGCGGCATTTGGGGAAGTAATTGAACCTCACTCCCATTTCTCAGTCTCGAGGCTGTTATCAGAGGTTTGTGTTTCATGACTTGCCATGGCGCAAAGTATTTCCCTGTCAGGTCTGCACCAGCCTGCAATTTAACAGTGCTAAGTGCAGTGGGATTATTTGGCCTTCCTTTGGGCAGTTCACTTGTTCAGCAAGCTCTTTCCATTAAGTTATATGGGGATAATGGGTGCCAGTTACTCTATACTGCACATACCTACTGCTTACTGCTCCTCATTAACAGAAATAACTGCATGTGGCATATCATGTCCACCGAAAATAAGTTTGGTACTCATTCTGTATACTTGATATGGTGGCAAATTATTTTTTCTCAGGGAAGTGAAAATGACCCTCTGTAGGAGATGAATGTCAGACATGGGTAAATACTTCCTTTTCTGGCAGCATCGACTGATTTATGCCCCTTGGTTCCAGGCTTTGTGCTGTGGGCATTGATGCCCTTGCCTGACTTGTTCTGTGCGTGGGCACTGGGAAGGAGGTCCTGGTGATTCCTTTTGGTAGTTCTGTGCTGGCCGTGAGCTCCCCAGATGGGAATCAACGTGGGTTTGCATTCCTTGACTCTCTCTCCCTTAAGAAAAACAGGAGTCCTGGTCTGTCCTCCAGCAGACCGAAACCCCTTGTCCCGCCTCTCCTCTGGTACACGGCTTTTATCAGCACCGGCACCACGCCGTGCTTGGGTTTGCCTTGGAGTTTATTGGGCTGCAGTGGAGTGCAGGCAGCTCTGCAGCCCTTCCTAACTCAGAGGTCGCTTGGAGCTTCCTTACGTTAGGTTTGCCTCTCTAGAGTCGCTACAGATGTTTTCACATAGGAAGAATAAGTTTGCCTATTGAATTCACTTGTAAGATGCTAATCTGGAGCTCTGTAATCAGGAAATAATCTTTTAAGTAGTACAAATTGCTCTCGTATCTGTGATTACTCACTGTGGATAATACAGAAGGCTGTTAAAAACTCTCTGATAAATATTCTAAATCAAGCAGCATTAAAGTTGCTAAGGAAATTACCCTTCTGAATTCTGGATCTTACTGCATGTGCCAGGAGTTTATAAAACATAATTTTATCTCTTCATACGTAGTTATGAGAAGATGACAACATAGATACCTTGAAGAAAAAAAAACAGTGCTCTGGCACTACAAGAAATTATTTGACTCTTATTTAAATGCTAAAGAGTGCAAGAAACTTGTATAAATGGCGTTCTGGTCTGTCTAATATGACATGATTCACTGGGTGGAAAAAGAAATGTACCAAATCCGTTGGAGGACTAAATGCGAGAAAGGCCTCAGCCAGGAGGAAAGGCATCAGCCTTGCTCTTACTGCCTGCCTTCCTCGTGTTTTGAGTGCAAATAGTAGTTGGGTGACTAGGGACACCCACCGCCAGGGCTGTGCCCAGGGACCCAGGTGACTTGCTCAGTGTGGGCAGATGGGCATCAAGCAACGCAGGCTCTCAAGGTATCTGCTGTGGTGATGGAGCTCGTTTGTGTGTGACTAATTAGCACGAAGTGTTTTGGATCTTGTCGGAGGTGCTGGATGCTTTAAGGACACACAAATGGATGAGATGGTATGTAGGTGCCTCCAACTGTGTGCTGCCAGCACCAAAAACGAATGCGAAAGGTATAACAGTGAACTGGGAATAACCTGGTCTAAAGCAACTGCATGTAATCAGATGGGAAGAGCTCAAAAGGCTGCCCTCTGGATGGGGAAAGATGGGTGGAATTGCTCTGCACTGGTGGCTGGGCTTTAGTCCTCAGGCAGTTCCACAGGCACCTGAGGCTGTCCTATCGGAGAAAGAGCCTACATAATTTTATACTATTAAATTAAATATAGAAGCCTTATCTTCTAATGATAGTATAAGTTGCAGTGGATTGTAATTACTATTTTTTCTCTTAAATGTGGGAAATATGTCTTGCAAACCAGTAATTAGTGATGGATTTATGCCTCTCAATCAACATATCAGTTCTAGAAACTTGCAGGAAAATATAAGACAAATCCCCAAACGTGTTGTTTGACGTCTTCCCTCAGGGAGCTATTCAGAGACCTTCTTCCAGGAGCTGTAGCTTGTGGAACAGCAGATGTTGCAATTGAGCAAAGGAAAGGAGAGCGTGTGAGTTGTCTGAAGAAAGACACAGACTGTTAGGGAAAAAACCTCCCCATTTCTGAGCTCTAGAAGCAGTTTCCAGCACTGGGCTTTGCTCAGCCTTCAATAAAGAACACACTTGATTTATGGTAAGGTGGAAAGGGTTGAGGTGCATCAGCATCTCTTCACAGCTTCCAAAATTATTATTTCTTTCATTTACATTTATATCATTAAGGACTGCATTTGTACTGCGTGTTTTGGAGATGTGATTGCTGTGCCAGGTTGTGGCCTTTCTTTACCACGTTGTAGGAAGAGTCAGAATGGTGAGTTCTTATCAGTCAGGCCTTGTAACTATTTTAAAGCATCAGGATTTGGTAAGCTGGTTCAAATATCAGTCATAAATACATGTTTAATTGGAGTCTGTTTTCAAATTTGCTGCTTTTCCAAAGAAAGCTAATAGTAAAATTGGGAGTAGATTGGGAGAATTAGTTAAGACCACTTCTGCCTACAAGGTAGGCAGATAGCACTGCTTCTGGATGAGATCTCGTGTGCGTCTTGGTCTTGCTAGAAAGGAAATAATGTTTCATCTGGACGTCTCATGTCAGTCTGTTCAGCTCATACTCCTCAGTTTTCTTTTTCTCCAATTCTGTTTGGAGTGTTTAGAAGTGTTTAGTGTTTAGAATGTTAACTCCATCACTAGAAAGACCTGAATTTTCCAAAGCCATCCACATATCCTTATGTCTAATAGTGGCTCTACAGCATTTGAATTCCTGTCTTGGCACCTTTTTCAGGTTTTAGCAGTACTGCACACAGCTCCTCTTTTTCACACCACTTTTCCCTACCTGTCTTACCTGCAACCTGGTGTTCTGGCTTCAGGCCTCGGCCGCCTTTCCCTTTCCTTAGGCATCTGTTTTCCAATCACTTGACTTTCCATAACTTCCAGTTCATTGATTGATTTGTTTGCTTATTAATTTCTCTCCTAAGTTTCCTCCTAGAGACTTTTGCCCTGTTTTGGTTGATTCACTGAAGAACGTGTCCATATCAATCCTGTGAGGTTTCTACTTCAGCTTTATTGTCTCATCAGCCTGGGCTTTCTGGTATTTCTTGGCTCAGTCAATGATCCTTGTGTATCTTATCAGAGCATCTTCTGCCAGCCGCTTGGGGTTGTCTTTGCACCCCCTAACTAGTTAATGGTGCCTAAATCATGAGCGGAGCTCCCTGAAAGGACCTTGCTTTGGAAGGAGCTCAGAGGTGAGGCGTGGGAGGTGCGTGCTCAGGGTGAGAGGCGTGTTGCAATGCACCAAGGTTTGGTTGCACAGTTTTTAAAAGCTGTGTTTCCCTTTCTTTTCCTTCCCATTTTTCTGCTTGATGATGTGGTTTTGAAATACTGTTTTTCTAGTATCAGATGCATTCTCATAAAAATCCTCTCCAAAGCTCCATTTGCTTCTTATGAGTTAGAAAGTTTCTCTCTTGTTCTGTTTGGAATTGCAGATTCTGAGCATTTGTGTGGATTTTATTAATCATTCAGCATATCTTTCAGGCTTCCTTTCATCTTTCACTGACTGTCAGTACAATCAAGGGGAAGAATAACAGATCCCACAATCTGACACGACCTAGTTCCTAAAGCATTAAATGTTCCTGTTCCACCACTCTGGGAACCTCAAGCAGCAGATACGGTGACTTCCAGCCTCCTCCGGGCTGGACTCTGGCTGGATTCCTGCCTTTTTGAAGAGTGGAGAAGGGTGACTAGCCTAGCAGCAGCTTAAGCAAGGGATCTGGTAACTGCTGGAGTCCTTTTGCTGAGCAAGAGCAACACTGGCATAGATAGGGAGTGATTTGTTGTATAATTAATGCCCAGACTGTGCAGTCGACCTCTTACCCTGCAATCCTGCCTTCGCCTGGATGGGCACACGCTTTCTGTTCTCCTGGGCCTCTTTGGGAGCAGATGAAAGCCGTGGTGCCCTCCTTTCCTGCAGTGCTCTGCGCGTCCGTCAGCGTTTCCCGCTGCGGGCACCCGCGGCCGCTCCCCGTGGTGCCATCCCTGGGTTCGGCTCTGCGGCACCCGGCTGCGACTTTGCCCTGCGGCCGGGCACGGGCTCCCAGGATAGCAACGCACGTTGCTTCCCTGTTGCCCTGCTCCAGCAGGCCCCTCTGTGTTCTTGCACGCGCTATTCCTGTGCAGTATTTATTTTGTTTATTCTCCCCATTCCTTGTAGCAGACCGTTGCTTCCCGGCGCCCGCTGGCTGCTCTGCCCGTCTCTGTGGGTGCCAGCGGGGCTGTGCTCGGAGCTGAGGTGCAGAGGGTCCCGCAGGGCAGGCCTGGGCGCTGCTCCGTGACGGCATTCGAAGGCTCCTGAACGTTTCACGAGCCTCTGACAGACGCAGAAGCTGAGCAGAGGCCGCCTGTCAAAATACCACGGAGCCAATAAGGATGGCAGGGGTGGAGCTACTGCAGGATGGGGAGAAAAATAATTCTCAATGAAGACCTTTTTATTAAACACCCCGGGCCTGAATGAATCGGCTTGCGTGTCTTGTAATGTAGTTGGGCATGCCTTGATTTTGTCAGTATGCACAAAAAATCCGTTTTTTTCCCGTGGCTGGAGTGCTTAAAGGCAGAAACGTGATGCGAAAGGCACCGGAGGGGAGGCAGCTCTCATGAATTTTGCATGAGCCGCCGTGTGGAGCTGAATGAGTCTGGCGAGCGGCAGCGGAGCCGCATCCGCAGGGAGGCAGCGGCGGCAGAGCCGCCCGGCACAGCCCGCGCCGGCCGCTGAATGAGGGGGCTCGGCCCGCGCGCCCCCGCCATGCCCCTGGCTGCCTCCCCTGCGTGCTGAGAGCCGAGCTAGCGGCTCAGCTATGACCGCCAAGGAGCCCGCCAGGGACCTCGCCGCTCCCGAGGCTGATGTTTACATCAGGACTTTCAAGGAGCAGATGCATCTAGAGCTGGAGCTCCCCAAACTGCCCGGGAACAGGCCCACGTCTCCCAAAATCTCTCCGCGCAGCTCTCCGAGGAACTCGCCGTGCTTTTTCAGAAAGTTGCTGGTGAACAAAAGCATCCGGCAGCGGCGGCGCTTCACGGTGGCGCATACCTGGTAAGCCGCGCTCGCGGCGCGGGCTGCCTGGTGCCGCGTGCCGGGCTCTGCTCCCTCGGCAGTGCCGCGGAGCCGGCGCTGCCCTCGCAGCTCTGCCAGCTGCCCAGCGCGGGAGGCAGCCCGAGGGCTGGGATGAGTGGCCCTCCGCTCGCATCCAGCCTCCGCTCCCCGCGAGAAATCCGGCCGGGGCGCGGCTGTGCCGTGCCCAGTGGCTGCTGAAGAGGGAGGGCAGCCGCCAACCGCCCGGCCGGGATGCTCCTCTCCTCGGTGCACAGGGGGAATTTATTCCAGAACTGTGGAAATGCATCTCCCCCTGCACCGATGACAGTGCAACCCGGGGCAGGCTGGGGGGCAGCATCCTGGGATGCGCTTGGGGTTAAATGCTGGTGAAAGCTTTAACTCCGCTCTGAGTGGCTTTGGGCAGCTTTGCTGTGCTTAAATGTCCCCTCTTTCAGCCATTTTTTGTGAGGAGAGTCTGGCCAAGAGCCTTGTTTTCCCTTCACATCGCTAACCAAAGCAGGCAGTGGGTGGGAGCTGCCTCTGCCTGTCAGGTGCAGGGGTTAAACCCTGTTGTAAACAGTAATTCAGAGATGCGGCTCAGGAAAATCCAGGAGACTCTTGAGGGGTTCATTTCCTAAATTTTCACTGTGTGCTATGTACAGGGTACCTTTAAAATCCCCAAACTCTATAAATATGCACTAGTTGACTATGAGAAATAAACCCCAAAGTTTTAATAACATGCGTATTTTTAAAACATGCTCATACATAGCCATGTTAATGACCCTCACATTTGAATTAGGTTGAATTAGAGAGAGCAGGAGGATGAGGATATTCCATATGATACATGCATGGACCAGATGTTTTGGGGTATTTGAATACCCATTATAGAACAATATTTTTAAATGGTTTGAGTCATGCTGAAAAATATCAAAGCTGTATTTACATCTGAAGCAAAGTACCGAGTCTTTGGTGCTGGCTTAGAGTGGATTAGTAGCTCTCACAGTTGTTACGTGCTATTAATCAGTTGAAAACAATAGGAGAAAACAGACAGGTTTGATGCCAGTGAACTGGGTAAAACTGGGATAAATGATCATTCCTTTTTTAATACAATTTGTGATACATTTGTGACTTATCAGTGTTTAGTACAAATTGTAATTCTAGAATCCCTTTGTCTTTCTGCCCTCTGAAGTGCGGGCAGCGATGGTAACGGCCCGGCGCGGATGGGTGGTAGCCCAGCCTTGGGCTGCTCTTATAGGAGGTTATAGGCAGGAGCGCCCGGTTTGCACCCCTGCCCTCCCTCGAGGACGTGCCCCTCTCGCAGCACTAAGGCAGCGGGGAGCTGGGGTGCTGCCCGTCTGGCCCCGCGTGTGCAGGGAGCCGCGTCCTGCCGGGCTGGTGCTCCTGGGGAGCGGGATGTGGTCGGGCTCCCACCACCTCTCCGGGTTGCTTGGTTAAATATGACTGGGGTGTTTGTAACACCCGCTCCTCGGGGCAAGCCCTAAGGCAAGCGGGATTGCGCCCGGTTCATTCTGAGTGGGAGTCTATCCCACTTTTTCAATTGTGTAAGTTTTCAGAATCAAGTGGTTATGTTTAAACCTTAGGCAGGACATGAAGCTGTTTTAGAAATGAAGAAATGGCCCCTGTGGGCGAGGTTTTGAACCAGTGCGAGTCCGTGTGCGTGTCCGACACTGCCCAGAAACACAGCGGGCGAGACGGGCTCGCCTTGCTCCAGCCCGTTACGAAACACGGTGCGACTTGAACTGCTTAAAGGTGACACAGCACTTCCCGAGCAGGTCTGCACGCCTGTGAGGCATGTGCGTTGTCAGTGCTGCACTTCCAGCTGGATACCTCAATTTGCATATTTGTATTAAATAATTGATTGTTTGGCATCAGCGATGCTTCCATATGCTGCACAACAATTCCATGGCCGTGAGGTGCTGTGCTTTGGTGTTGAGCTAGGAAGCAGCATCTGGGTAGCAAAGGAATTACCTCTGAGAAATAAATACCTTGAGATATCGGCTGTACAGGTAATAGCAAGGGAATAAATCTAGACTGCTTAATATGTATGTTTTAGAGTGTCAGGAACAGTAAACTGCCTGAGTCTGAGGGGCCGCGACACCATAAATCACCATCTCTCACCAGCCGTGTCGTTGTTGCTAATCTTGCTGCTTCACGGAGCTTCAGTTCTGCTCCCGACTGTGACCTGTATTTTTGGTTTTCTCTGCCTTCCCCGCTCTTCTTTCCTTGTGTCGTTAATTGCCTTCCCCAGGCATTTTCCTTCTCTTACAGCTACATGCAATTTCAGTTATTACTTTTACTTTTGCCTGATTATGCAAAATCTGCAAAACAGACAAAATGTGTTACCTCCAGCCGTCTTCAATATCCAGTCATCAGCTCTTACTCCAAACAAACAAACAAAAAATATTTTTTCAGAATTAAAAGAAAATAAGAAAGATTCAGAGGAGAGAAGTCGTCGTATTTTCTTCAAATAAGAAAAGAATGGCCTTTTCTTCAGGATCCAGTTTTTATGATAATAGCTGACCACAGCGAGCACTGCTGCCTGCAGGCACCTGCGAAGCTGCTCCCTCCCGCTGTGACCCCGAGCGCTTTGCGCCGTGGTTTGTTCCGTGTAATCTTCCAGTGTCTCATTCCTCTAGATTATCAGTGCAAACCCCCACCGCCTGCTGGCTGCTCTCTCCACCGGAATGCGCGAGCCTCCTTCCCTTGCCTCCTGCTCTTGGCTTCCCAATGCCGATTCCTGGGGCTTCCTGCGCGGTGCCTCCCCGTGCCTCGCGCGTGCTCGAGGCGCTTCGCGAGGAGCGAGCAGACGGTAGCGGGTAGGAAGCACCCGCACTGCATCCCGAGGTGTGTGGGCACGGGGCTGAGCCGCAGCACCAGCCCCCAGGAACTCACCAAAACTCACAAAGCACAAAAGCTCCCCCAAAACGAGGCTCTTGATTTCCAGAGGTCTGCCCTTTCCCTCTCGGGAAGCAGCTCTGCTGTGTTGGGCTCGCACCCGAGGCAGGGTTGGCAGAGCCTGGCAAGGCTCTCTGCGTCTTCAGGATGATCGTCGCTACTCTCTGCACTCTGCTGCTTGTGATACAGCTTCATTTAAATATTTATCTCCAAGATTATCAACAGTATTTCAATAACACTTATTCAACCCAGCTCACTTGCTCCTTTTCTTGATGTCTAGTCAGTCATCAGTTGTGGTATGTGATGAGCACTTGCATTTTAATGAAGCAACTTCTAGGAGATGGTGTTTGCTGACTCTTCTTGGCCAAGCTTTTTTTTAAAGTTATTTTTGCATTTAGATCTCATAATTTTAGTGGCTTTAGGCTTTTTTTTTCTTTATGTCTGTTCTTTATTGTATAAAGAAAATACAATACAGAACAGAAATGGTGTGCTGGAAATCTTGCTCTGATTTTGTCTTTTGGTTATCTTTCGAAAGGATTGAAATAGAGATGCAGATTGGCTTTTTAAAATATACCTTAAAATGTACATCATATGCTAGCCTTAATTTTTTGAAAACACGATCTGTTTTCATTGCAAAATAATTTTCAATGCTGAGACTTAGCAATTTAAATTTAAAGCCAGTCAGAGGGGTAGCATTTGAGCTTTCCAAGCCTTGCGAACCAACAACCGCTCTGTTTAATTACTTGAAGTAGGAAAATCTGCTGTGGGCTCGTGAAAGGCATCGAGAGCCTCCACACGGGGTTTGGGTTTCTCCTCATTGCCCAAGCTTGGAAGCAAATAGGAAAGACTCGATGGCCCCAACATGGAAATGGCACTTGAGGAAACGCAGCTTTGGGTGACTGCCTGGGTTGCTGAGACAGGGAGTGTTTGCAAGAGCCAAGTCCCTGGTCGGCTGCCTGTGCTGAGCTGGAATGAACAGACCCACGGGAGCAGAGGGCGAGAACGGCTGCAGCTCGACCCGACCCCCTTCAGCTCCAGGTCTGGCTGCATCCACATGCAGGGCAGGGCCCTGCCCTGGTGCCCTGTGTCTCCTGGGCACCCTCGTGACAGTGGAGGCAGGTCGAGGCTGCAGCACATCCCGGGAGCGGGGACGGATCCAGCTGCCGGGGAACGGCCGTGGCCCCTGCTGCACGAGTCCTGCGTGGCGGGTGGCATCTAATGGGTCTGATTTGGGAACTGGTCTTTGCTGATGAGACCAAGCTGCTGAGTCTCAGCATAACCTGTCACCCAGAAAATACAGTATGGAATCATTTGGGGACCGTGTTTTGGAGTTTGCTGTGTGCATTGCACAGTGTATGGTTTCTTGGTTTCTGCACTGAAGAGTGCGTTTGTCTTTCTTCCCTTAACCAATTTGTTGTGCTTCTCACTGGGGGTCAATGGGGCCTGGATTTCAGGCTTTCCTCCTTCCTCTTGGAGGAATCAGAGGGACCTTCTGCTTCTGAATTCATTGAGCTCTCCTGCTGGCCATGTCCAATACTTTGGTATTATCTACTAAAACACTGAGGAGAAAAACTGACATGATAGCCCAAAGTATGAAGAAATAGAAAAAGGCAGGAGGGAGGAAAAAGAGGAAAAAAATGTAGGCGATAATCTATGCTTTATACGGTCTCCTACTTGTCCCCCTAAAAGTTGCCCAACACGCATGCAGAGGATGTGCAGGTGGGGAGGGAAGAGCTTTCTGAGTAACCAAAGTAAGTGCAAGCAAGGAAAAGACCAGCAGCATGACCTTTACATTTGTTCTGGCTGTATATGTAGGTGTATAGATACGTACATGCATATGTATGTATGTCTTTAAACTTTATCCGTGATGGGAGAGGACAGAAAGGGGAAACCTCTTTCATCTCCCAAGCACTTAATGTGGGAAAACAAGCTTTCAACATAGTGTTAAAGTATTTACCCGCTATTAAAGTTTCCAGCCAAGCTTGATATCAAGCTTGTGCTATCAGTGATGGTTTGATTTTGGTGGGCTCAGGCATTCCTCAGAGAGAGTGGATCTGCTCTTGCAGAAATAAACAAGTGTAGGTGTGTGTGTGTGGATATATATATATATATATATAGGTGTATATACATGCTGCTGCTCATGTACCTCCTCCTCTCATGAAATGGGAGAAAGGGACTGAGTGTCTATTTTGAGATTACAGGTGTCTACAGCGTTACAGATAATGCTGATTTGCATCAATGTATGACCTTTCCTAACGATTTTTTGATGACTCCTGGAATACACCTGTAAGGCAGAGAATGGCTTCCTTTAGAAAGCTTATTCTACCTCTAGGGATACATTCCAGAGTAAATTATTAATGTTTAGAGTGTGTTGATCTGAGGAATATAGATTGAGGGAGGTTACGTGATTTACTGCAGTCCTCGTTTGAGACCCTTGCAGAATGGCCTCTGACTCGGCCATAAGCTTAGCCTCTTAAGTCAGTATTTTCATATTTCATCTGTGTATGACACTATGGAAACTAGCCCTCGCGGTAGCATCTACAGATTTATTTTTGTGCGGAGTGTCTCCAGTGAGAATAGCTTCTCTTTAGCGTTTGAGGCGCTTGCCAGTGCGGGCTGGTCGCGCACAGATGTCTGCCACATCAGCTATGCAGCGTGGAGAGGCTTCCTGCAGATCCAGGCGTTCTCCCTTTCTTCTTCCTTGCAGCTTTTTGTTGTTTCTGGATCACCACAGATGACTCCTAAATGAGGCTCTGTGTTTCACTTGGGTTACCTTCCTTTAGCAAATCTGATGGCTGCACTCTGGTCGCTTCAGCTGAGTCCGGGCGTATCGACAGGACATTCCCTAATGATCCCCATATGAGAGTTTCGCAGTGCCAAAATTGGGTTTGGGTTGAAATAGGGATGAGGGTTTTGCAAGATGCAAAAAAAGATGCATGGAAGATGCAAAGCTGACGCTGGGGTAAGCGGGTTTGCAAGCCCATGAGGCCTGGGGAAGAAGAGGAGACTCAAGCAGCTCCTACGGGCGTTGCAGTCGAGCGGCTGTGCGTGGTGGACGGCTGGGTGGCCGCATGGGGGACGCGCAGTGCAAACAGGCAACCAAACCCGGCTCCGGGGCACTCTGGTACTCAGCAAGAGTCGGGGTTTGTTGCCTGTGATGGAAGCGTTCGGATCCAGGCTGTCATTGTACCGTGGTGGGGAAGGCTGGGCTGGAAGCCTGGAGCTTAGTGCCCGGGGCTCTGCTTAGCGGGACCAGCTTCCCTCCTAGCGCAAGGCCAGGCCAGAGCTGAGAAAATATCAGACATCTGTGGGGCGTACTGGGGATGAGGCTGGTACAAGAACAGCTGATAGAATTTGGGGGTAAAAATGTTGTCATAGCCACCTGCCCAAAAACTATTAGTATGAAATACTGTTTTGCTTTCCAAAAAATTGATGCATAGATTAAATCTCTCAGATAAATCTTTTTACCTCTGGATAGTGCTGAAAGAAAAACTTGAAAACCAATTTCAACTTTCTAAAGTTTTGGTTTTTTTTTCTCCCAACTAAAAATAGGTACCGCTCAGGGTAGAGCAGGCTTTAAGTCATGATACAGGACCAAGATTGTGGAGAAAAAGCAACTTGTTGCTTGATTTCATTTTATCATTAAAAAACAAGCAAAAACTTATTTGCATGGGACAGAGCAGTTGATGGATGTGCTAGTATCTCACGATGAATCTATGCCTGCCTCTGGGTGTGCTGTGCTGTATGCTCACGCTGGAGATGTTTGTGCCACTGGCACGGTGGGGTTAAGTAGCAGCCAGTCAGGTTTCGCCCAGATTGCTATGGTTTGTGACTTTTTTTTTTCCAATAAACTAATCCCCCAACACATGAGAAAGAACTTGAAAGAAGGAGCCTGACAATGTGCAGCCTTGGGAGAGCGATGAGGGGAGCAGCGAGGAAAGGAGGGAAGGCAGGAGGAGGCAGCGGCGCCGAGAGACCCAAGATCCACAGTTCCAAGTCTTTGGCGTCACAGACAACATGAGAGCAGCAGGCAGCTGCTTCCCGGCTCCTCGGAGCTGCGGATGCACACGGGCTTTCCTCCCTTGGAGGCCGCAGGCTGGGAAGCGGAGCGGCCCGGGGACCGTGGCAGGCTGCGAGCAGTGCCGAGCGGCCTCCTCGCTGCCGCCGCCTTGGCTGCCGCCGGCACAAACACGCGCTGACCCGGGGACTGCTTTGCACAGTAATCTGCTGTGTTAGCAAACTGGGATCTTCGCTACCAGCCAGAACCTGGAGCTGGAGGTACTGGCCAGAACCTGAGCTCTGCGTGGAATCGGGATGCCCACCTTCACTAGAAGCCCTTACCCACCAAGGGCTTAACGCAACCCGCTGCCGCAGCCTTCGGCTTTTTCTCTAAGCCCACAAGTTGCTTTTTGTCATGATAGATCAGTTTATTGCAGCTTTCTCCACAATAGATTTTAATATTAGCAAGGCAAAATAACTGTATGGCAGTTAATGGAATTAAATGTGAACCATTTTATCAATTGCCCAGAATCATTGTGAACTAGTGCCAAGACTGAGGTTTTGTTGCATTTCTAGTAGTTCCATGTATCCAGCCTTCCACAGGTCGGTTTGGTTGTGATAATGATTTCTCACTGTGCCATTATATATAGTAAATGTACGTCATGATGCAGACCTCAGCAAAGGGAATTTTTGTTCTAGTTACAAATGTTCAGCAGGTATGCATTGGGACCTATAATATGGTACTATGAATAGATGCATTTCACTGCAAATTTGTCGTGGTAATAAAGTCTTCTTGGAGTACTTTTCTGATTGCTGGCATAGCTATGTAGATATTGGAATGGAGAAGCAAGCAAATTGTACCTTCTGAAAGGAAACATATGGAAAAGTTCATTATTTATTTATTTTTTAAAATCAGTAAAAGAAAATAGAAATCAGTTGATTTTTCTTCCTGGCTTAGGGACAGCTTTTATTCTGATGCAGGTTGTCAAAGGCCATGTGAGCACAACATAAAAGCCTTAATGAATTACCTCCTTTATTGATTTAGCATTTAGGTTTTTCTGTTGTCTCCTTTCATGGTATTGGCATTTAGGTTCTACCATCATCTTATAGCATTTGCAATATGGTCTTGAAATGTGCTGAATGCAGTTTGTAATTGAATATTTGCTCCTTCCTTTTTTCTCTTAAATATATATATATATATATAATATATAAATGTAGAGAGCTCTCCCTGTAAATTGGAGAAACATCTTGTGCTATTACTTCACTTCAGAAAACATTAATGAACCCTGCTGACATGGTACATATGCAGGTAGTAATTGCATAATGGTGGACAACTTCATTAGGTTAGAGGAAAAGTTTCCTTTCATAACAATTACGTAAAATTAGCTCCTCTCTTTTATTGGATTCATTATTACCAAGGCAATTGTAGGATCTGAGTCTCGGGTGAGCGGTACCTTCTGGAGCTCATGCCACAGAAAAGAGGGCTAAAGAGGCTCTGAACCAGAAGACATTTAGTTCTTGCAGGTTCACATGTATTTTCAGATCTGTCTTTATGTTCCTTGGAACATTAGTCTAACTCAGACTGTGTTATTGTTTAAAATGAATTTGTATTAGTCCCAGTCATTCAGTTAGGATGGAAATTGTGTTGTTGGTTGCTGCATACTGCAGTGTTTTCCTTTTTTAAGCATAGAAGACAAACAAAATGGAGGAAAAAGCCTTACTAAAATGAGCAGGGTGATGGCATCTCTTCTCGTTCTTCTCCTAGGGTTGTGTTTTTTTCCTTCTGAGAGGGATGAGGAAAGAAGAAGATGATGAGGAACACAGAGAGGAAAGGCAGTGAGAATGGGCGAGGAGGAGTTGGGTGAGGGGCTCATGCTCCAGGAAACGTGTCCAGGTCACTCACGGCATCAGTCCCACTTGGTTCAGGCCCCATCTGTTAGATGATTGTGTGTGCCAGAAGGTCCATTGGTGGTTACTGATTCAAAAGCCAGTTGCAGGGATTAACGAAGACCGAAGCAATTAATAGAGGTAGGAGTTTGAAGGAGTGATCAGGACTTTTTCTTAATCTTCTGATTCTGACCATCACTTCTGAAATGCTGCCTTTGTATTCATGCTTTAGAGGAAGTTTTGTCCTTTTCTCTCAGGTGAGGGGCTGCTTCCTTATTCCTTGTATCTGCAGCAGGTTGTGCTCCCCTCCACGTGGCTCACAGCACGGCTGTCCCCTTCTCTGAAGTGCCAGCACGTGGGAGCCAGGCGAGGGGCAGCCTGGCTTGCAGTGGTGGCTTTCAAGGCCTTTCTTGAACCAGCTTTTGAGAGAACTGAGCATGTCTTCCCCAAGGACTCGCAAACATGTATGCAGACACTTAGTGTTTGAATGTTCAAGATAGAGTGGGGACTAATTTCCCTAGCCAAGGAGGGGGAATGGAGCAGATCCACATTCTGATGCTGCCATGCAGCACCGCAAAACTTCTGAGAAAATCAGCAATGCTCACAGCGTGAAAATCCTGAAAAGCTCTACCAAACTGTCACATCTTCCAAAACTCGAATGTGATCTAGAAAAATCAGGTTCCTATTAATTTTCATAGCAATATCATTTGGTTTGGAGTGCAGGAGCCTTGGGTGCTGTGCTCAGGCAGAAGTATGTGCTTAAGACGTATAGGGAGGTGTTGTTGGGAAGGTGTTGGAAGGTGTGCTTATGTAAGCAGCTGCTTGTGGCCGTTCAGTGCTGTTGCTACCTGCAGGCGTTTATTCCAGCATTTGGAATTCCTACTCTGCACAACAGTGTCGAGATGTAGAATGCTGTTGTTTTTCTATGACTGTGCTGCAGGCACAAGGTAGATTATGTAACTTGAGTTACATATTTGTGTCTACATTTGCATCTCTTGTTTACAGCTTCAGATAACCACAGTTTATTAGATTTTACTCATCTGGGCATATATTAGTCTGTGGGATTCCCTTCCCTCACAACCTGGAAACGTGTTCAAATTTCAATCAAAGTCTGCCCATATTGCAGCTCTCAGGGAACAGAAATGGCAGTGCAATGGCCATCAGCATGAGAAGACTGAGTTAGAGCAGCGCTTCCTCTCTGTCATGAAATCAAGCTGTTCGTGTGCACCACAGATGGAGACACCTCCCTGCTGCAGGATGGATGGCATGGCATGCCCTGCGAGGCTGGCACGGCGAGGAGGAGGCCCGTGGCAGGGCTGCACGCACGCGTGGGAGACCAGCCCAGGGAGCTGCTTCCAGTGCTCCTTCCAGAGCCTCCCAGCTCCTTTGCCCCTTCGAGAAAGCTACGTGGGCAGGAAATCAGAATACTCGTGTAAAGGGATGGAGCAAATTACTCCAGGGATGCTTGTGTCTTGTGAGTACTCGGTTGTTACGAGGAGCACTTTCACTGTGTGTACCACTTGGTCTCCAAATACGTAGTTCTTGGCACCTTCTCTGTGTGTGCCCTTTGTGGCACGGGAGACCTCACGAGCTGTGTTTGTGCCCCGTCCTGCCCACTAGGCCGGGCTTACCTGGTCGCATTGTCTCGCCAGCCGCACTGCCTTCCCTCCTTGTTGCCGCTGAGGTGACTCGCTCTGCTCATGGTTTTGCCTCTGTCCTTATCCCGGGAAGGTGCTGTGGTGGAGGAGCAGCTTGGTGCTGGCAGGGCTGTGGAGCAATGATCTGCTGGGATACTTTGACCATAGTGACTGCAGCAAGGGCCTGTAGCCCAGCAAGGGAGGAAGACTAGGCCGGCTCTAGCTCTTCCACCCTGTTTTCCAGGAAAGCTGCTGGCGCCATTGGTAATCCCAGCATCGCAGTGTCTTTCTTGGATCTTGGAGGGTGAGAGTGTAGGGGTGTAGCTCCATAGTCATAAGGGTTTATTCCCTTATGAATTTAATGTGCTAACACAGGATTTAATCACCTTCTAATACCCAGCTAAATCTATCTACTTACTTAAACTTTACCCATCTTGTTCAAGGCCACCTAATGAGAGGGTAGTTGGAGCGTTTCAGTTTCCTGAGCTGTGACTTCTGCAGAGCTGTGGACCCCGAGGGTACCAGGGCCGGGAAACACTTCCCAGGTGGAAGCAGAGCTGCCGCTTCCCCGCTGCGTGGGCTGCGTGTTGGACGTGGCGGGCCGCGGCCCTCGGAGCTGCTCCGGGTTTGCCTTCTGCACAGAGTGTTTCTGTAGCTGCTGGCGTGAGGAGCAAAGAGCTTTCAAGGAGGACAGTGGTTACCCACATCCCTTAGCTGTGCTCACGGTAACGGCCATCTCGGTCACCCCCAGCTCCTGAGGGGGCAATAGCTGCTTTAGCCTAAAGCACATATACATTCAGCAGCCGTACCCCTAATGAGGGTGTGCCCGGGGGTCCCGCCTTGTCACAGGGCAGCCCCTCCATGAGATGCTCAGCTCCTGCGGCTCCGGGTGCCGCTGAGGGAAGCTCCGAGGGCCGTGGCCCTCTGAGCCTCAGTGCTAGCACCTTCGCAATTCTGGCTTTCAAAGGCAGCTCCTGACAAATGCCAATAATGTCTTGACAAAAAATAAAACAAAGAGCAAAGTAATTTGACCGGTATTTACAAAACGGAGATAAACCTGTGCTTAAAAACAGAGGAGGACCAGTTCTGTGTCGAGATCTCTTCCCCATCGCATCGGCAATGGAACAAAGGTGGTTACACTGAGCTAGTAACGCAGGGGGGCAAAAGGGAAAAGGTGGTGCGTGGTGGAGGCTGGAAAGCCAGAAGACCCACACTGGGGAGCAAAAGGGTTGTGATGAGAAGCCCTCATCTTTTCAAACATGGTCTTGAAATACCCCTCTTTGGTGTACAGCCTCCTTGCAGGGTCTCTGCGTCTTGGACAGGCAGCCACCTGCCATCATGTTTGCTAAATTACAGTAGGGTTGAGCCGTCACCTCCAGACACATGAGGAGGTTTGCTCACCTTCTCCGCCTGCAACAAAAATACTTTCCTCAGTCACCGGCACCTGCAGCTTTGCCCTGCCTTGCAAGAAAGGAACGATGAAAATCTGTGCTACTGTTCTTCCAAATTGCTTCCCTGAGAAAAAAAATGAAACCTCTAAATGTCAAGCTTTGCTATTTTTACTGTGTGTCCCCGAAGAGGCTCCCGCACTGCTGTATGCGTTCGCAATTGCAGCTCCCTGCGTGTCTGCAGCAGACAATTATTACCATTTGTCTTGTACTTGTCAGGTCTTCTAGAGGAAGGAATTTTTTATCAAGTTGTATGTTAATGCTTTCCGTTGGCCAGTCGTTTGTGAACCAAAGGGGAATCTTACTTGACAGTGCTAAGAGAGCAGTGAAGCTTTTTTGAGAATCTTCTTTGGTCTTTGGGTTAAAATTTCATTTATTCCACTTTTAGAAAGTAAAACCCTACATAAAATGAAGTTAAAAAATGTCTGAATTTTGCTCTGTAGGAGAGAAATGTTTTCTGATAGGTAGCTTTATTATATTCCAAGCATATTTATATTGTTTAGGATTCATACAGTATTAACTAGTGGCAATATTTGATAGAGTATTCACTTTGTAATGTGTCCACTCAAAAAAAGCCTTGAGGCATATTTGAGAAATGGCTTTATTTTTTATGATTGCATAAAATAATTTAGAATGAATTAAAAGGACTTGAAGTGATGTTAATTCACAAAATAGAAGTTGAAAAATATTATGAAACAAGATCATCGATCTATTGAGTAATAATAGATGTAGAAAAAAATACAAAAGTTGAATGAACAAGTTGAAAGTATATAATAACGCAGACACATGGTTATCTTGTTTTTCAATTAGAAAGCATTTTAATAATTCAGTCCTGTAGTTTTCCATTGCTTTATATCAACGCCTTCCAGCAAGACAGTGTAATATATTCTGTGTTTTTCAAGCAGGTGCTTCAGGACTCTGTCCTGACCTCTCTAAGTTTAAGGGAGGTGCTAGATGAACCGTGTGGGTCAAGACGCGCAGCAGCAGGAGCACAGTGCCGCGTACCGAAGCACCTAAGTTGTGGCTGAGATGAGCGACTAGACGCTCAAAACTGCTGTCGTGTTAAGGGCCCTTCCCCCAGCAAGCTGGGGAGGATCAGAGCAATCAACGTGCAGGTTCACCGCCCAGGTGGTTAATTATTTTTTCTAGTGGTTGATTTTGAAACAAGTAACCATGGCATTTCACTGTTGATGATTTCCTTTGTTTAAAGAAATTTAAGTTTAGCCTGCTCGCAAAAGCAAGGCCTTGGCTAACTCCCTGTTTCTCATGGCGGTATGTTATGAAGGCAAAGGAGGAATCCTAATTATTTCAGTACTCCAGGGCCGGTATTTGCTGTGTAACAAAGCCCAGGGGTTTGGCCATTCGGCCGGGCTGGATGGAGGGCGGTTTCTTGGGGAAAGAGCCGGCGGTCGGTGCAGCAGCCGCTGCGGGAGCCGCGTTGCTCTGCGCGCGGGAGGGCTCCGGCCACGGCTCGTACCAACCCGGAATGGCATCGCCCGAGGCACCGAATGCCCTGCCTCATGTAGCTGGTTTCGCAGAGATAACAAGCTGACTTACAGTCATGCTTTCAGTTATGCTAATGGTTCAAGGAAAAGGACAAAAAGAAACTGAGAAAGGTTATTAAATTTGCCTTTTATCTTAGTATCACTTAAGGTAAAATGGTAGTGGTCCCTCAAGGAAACCTTCAAAAATATTATATTTAGTCCTTTAAAAAGAAAAATAGAATGTATTTCTGTGAGATTTACAAGTGCTGTGATTTTGGTGGAGCATTTGGTTAAATATCTAATGAATAATTTAGCGCTATTCATTTATGTACCGCCCAGCCTAAAAGCCAACCTGTGGGAGCTCAGCCAAAGAGCCTCAACAGCCGGGGGGCGCGTGGCCGGGGGCTCGGAGCGGGAGGAGAGCGGAGCGGGGAGGAGAGCGGGCGGGCGCCACGGCCACGCTCCGGTTCCCCCCGTTGCCCCTGGCTGCCCCGGCCCGGGGGCTCTGTTGGGTCCTGGAACACGAGCCCTGTGCAGAGCAGCGTGCCGGGGCGGGCGCGCCAGCCCCGCGGGGCAGTCGCAGGATTGGGAGCAGCTCCCACGCACCAAGGATCATAGGGGAGAGGAGGGCAGGGCAGAACTGGGCGCTCGGGAAGCTTTTGTCTCTGCTTCGAGGAAAAGACTTTAACAAACATGCTTTTGCCACGCTGTAAAAAACTGCCAGTTTTATACTGGATCTGCTGAGCTACAGGCTTGGAAATTAAGTCCGATGGATTTCCAAGCCAAAGCAGCATTTCACGGAGGCTCGAAGAACAGCTCGTTGTAGCATACGTGCTTCCTCTTTCTAAATAGACATCTTTGGGGGAACTTTGGGTTTAAAAATGTTGTTACAAATTTAACTCAAAGCAGTGTATGTTGCTCTGAAAGTAACTTTTACTTTTTATTTTAATGTGACATAGCATAAGCGATCATCTGATACATCATCTGATAGCCTGCCTGCCTCAGGAAAGCCCTGGGCTGGGGGTTTTGTAGGTCCTAACAACTGCCTAGACTTGGCCGCTCCAAGGAGAGCTGTTTCCAGCAATTACAGCTGGGTTCATTTTGGTGAGAAGGAAGAACAGCAATCACTAGAGTTTTCAGAGCTCTTCTCTGCATTTCAGCCAAATCTTTTCCTATGGCAGATACCTTTTCAAGTAATTTCTTGTTGATGGGCCTGGTACGATTGTGCGTTTGGGACACAAATTGCTTTATTTATTTATTTATTTATTTAGGTGAGAGGCAATATAAATATGTCTTTATGGTGATTTGTGCTTTCATTGTGCATGCTCAATCTAGATCTTATTCTAGGATCCAGAAACAAGCAAACTAACAGGGAGGACTTTGTGATGTTGCAGTGCTCGTCTTTGCAGCGACTCCAAGGTTGATTTTTTTCAAAAGAATAAAAACGAGGAGATAATTGTGGTTGATTTTGTCACCAATAACTCTTTCCTAGAGCAGGCTATTAAAAAGGAGGAATTCATTAAAATGCTACTGATGACACTTTTTTTGTTTGACTTTCTTAAATGAATTGTTGACAGAGCTTATTCTAGTTAGATTGGGCTGCAGCTCTAGTTGAACTTGTATTACTTGGCATGCAGAAAAGAGCATTGCAAATTTTGAAAAGGTCCCTACTGATAATTGTATTGGGAAGGCAGTAAAGTATATTGGTAATGACTCCAGTGAAAGGAATAACTAAGATTAAAAACTTCTTAGTGCTTAATACACGTCAGCCTGCTCTGGCCGAGCATCCCGAGCAGGGACTGTTCAGTGCTCAGGTGGGAATAGCTCGAGCAGCGGAGCACTGCAGCCCTTTAGACCTTTTTAAACATTTTTGGAGGTGTCTGCTAGTTGAGATTTGGTGTTGAGTTTAGTACTGAAGAACAGCAAAGCTTTTAGGGCCTTCAGTTTAAGTTAGCAGAAAGAGAACCTTGCTAATTCCCAAGCTTGGTACCCCAAATTAGAATCAAACTTCACACATTTTTAAGGTTTTCATAAATTATATTCTAACCATTCTGACTATCTACAAGCTACCCTTAATAGCCTCAATTTTTATTCTTCATTTCATCCCATTATTCCTAGCAGTGCTTTAATCTATTACCACTATTATGTTTTTTACTTCACGGTATTAATACCTGGAAACAAATGTTGACAATTGCTATAACTGCATTAGCTATAACATGCATAAAAGATGACTGTCATCTTATTTTAATCTTTCTTGATATTAATCCTACAGGGCCTTTTATGTGTGTTTTTGATTTGCTTTCTAACCCATCTAATTTGTCTGCAGCACATGCTGTCAGTTCAGTTGTCAATATTCGGTCTGTTTTTCGCAGCCTGCAGAGTCCCTTTCATACTAATTTTTATTGATAATCAGGAGAATTTTATGAATGTTTCAGACCTATCTGAAGAATCTAATTTTGTCCGAGCGTCCTGCTGTTCTTGCGGCTCGCAGGCTAATGTGTTTTCCTGCAGACAATTCATTTAGCCGCCGCTCTAATCAGACGTAGCATCTGTCTTTCACTGCTGCTTTAGCTGTTTTGTGCCTCGTAAAACTATGGGAATTGGAATGCAAGCTGAGCTCAAAAGCGGCAACTTCACATTCATATCGCATTGCATTTGTCTTTTAGAAACACAGGGAACATCGCCTTATCTTTCAGTGTTCTGTAGGCTGCTTGTTGGGTTATTTGGCTTATAAAACTATTTTTTCATATATTTTTTTCCTTGCTCTGCAATAATCCTTTGCTCAGCTGGTTGCGCTGCCTGGTTGGTTTGGCGTGCGCGGCCTCGGCCCGTTGCGCTTGGGTCCGCGTTGTTCGCCGGAGGTGAATGCGGGGCTCCCGCAACCGGAGTGTCCGAGGCCGGGCCGAGTTCTCCATGTAAACGTGGTCCAAGGAGACCACGGAAGAGCATCCCAAAGCACAAACTCGAGCTGTGAGAAGAGATTAAATTGACATTTTTTCAAACTACGTCCGTCCCTTGTTTTCTTGGCATTGCAGGGTGCCATGCTGTGATTGAAACAGTGGCCTGAACGCACTGCTAGCACCAATCACTGCTTAAGGTCATTTACTGTTTTTAATTGACCTTTTGTCCCCTCATAAGTAATCTATAGTTCTGTGGCTCCTGCTGGTAGGTAGTGTAGTGTCTGTATGTTGTTCCCGCATACTCAAAATAGCTCTGTATAAACAGACTGGGGTTAAAACTGCAGTCCATGACAGAGCATCAATGGATTTTGTGAGGCCACGATTTCATATCAGTTTAAAAAACAATCTGTTACGCAGTTTAGGTTGTCCTCAAGTCTAATGCATTAGCTTTGTAGCGTGGAAAATATTGATGGACTGTCCGGGCGGAGTATAAATGAGAATTATTTCAGGGTTCTTGTCCAAGTAATAGGTGGAAATGTGGCCAGTGCAAACTTGCAGTGGTTGCATGGCTGTGTGTAATGGATGATCTCTGCAAAACCGG
The DNA here is from genome assembly GCA_013398315.1 of Nothoprocta pentlandii. Lineage (NCBI taxonomy): Eukaryota > Metazoa > Chordata > Aves > Tinamiformes > Tinamidae > Nothoprocta > Nothoprocta pentlandii. Next base: position 178,530 of record VZSG01000545.1, read on the forward strand.
GCCGCACAGCAGAGCGCAGCTCTTCGTGCCGCGCTGGCAGGTGGAACCGGCTGCGGGTGGGAGCCACCGTGCGGTCCCCATGCTGTGCTTCCCTTGGGATCTTGCCTTGCCATGGTTCCTAGTTATCCGCTAAAGTCTCTCATGAAATTTAAGTGTGTTTCAATAGTGTAAATGATACAGTATTATATCTATAAGTAAATTGTACCTATAGGCTTTTGTCTGTTGATTATCGTGGTCAGGCTTTGCAGGTATCAGATGTACCTTGTTTGTTGACCTCTATCTGAAACTGTAGAAAAAAGGCTTGGTAGAACCTCTGTTGGGCATGACTGCAACTGGAACCTCCCCAGCCTCCTCTGTGAATTATTTCACCTGTGTAATGAGAGAAGATGGGGCGCAAATCTAACATCATGCAGATGCCTCGCCTTGCCTTGGCTGCTGACAGCTGCTCAAGAGTACAGAAGATGACACTAGGCATCTTCCATCCTTGAGCTCCCTTGGTCGAGTGACCGTAGGGAGGCCGTAGGTTCAGCGCTTCCCTGGGCTGCCGGTATCCGCCGGGTTGCCAGGCTGGGGAAGCCTGGGCGAGTCTCACCTTGACGCAGTTTCCCGAGTGCTTTCGGTAGGGCTGCCTGCTCCCTGTGCCCACGAAGCTGGCGGTGTGGAAAGTCACCCTCGTGAACGTCACCTTCTCCGGCCACGGAGGGACCGGCGCTGAAGACTCGCACGGAGCCTCCGTTGCTGCTGAGATGGTGGCGGGCTCTGGAAACGGAGTCATGAGAAATCTATTCTTTCAACATATTCTTTTGTCCTTTGGAAAGTATGACTGTTCAGATGATTCACCCTTGCTTTCTTGTAGGAATTGCAATGCTACTGAATAAGCAAGCACAATAGCGTGTACTCATTTTGCAGCTTGCTTACGTGAGAAAATATTCATAAGACAAATTGTAATTCATTAATCCATATGCATTTTCCCATCTATAATAGTTAAATTAATTTTAGAATATTTTTAACCAATTTCATGGCTATGATCTGCATGTCAAGTCTGAGTACAGATATCAACATTTGAGGAATGCTTCCACTGAAAAGCCTGCACTTTTGTTGGAAAGCCTAGTTGCTTTAATATTGAATTAGTGATATTAGGCCAACCGAGTGGATAGATACTGTTGCCTACAGCAGCAGAAGCGTATTGTTTTGTGCATTGTAATCCGTTACAATAATAATTTTCTCGTTCTTGCAATACATATCTCCATTTGGCTGGCAAGGCAATATTTTCACTTGTAATCTCTGTCTCAAGAAAAATGAATATGACACTAGAGGACCCTGGGAGAACATCCTGGGAGGCTGGCAGATTGCTTGCATTTTCACATGCTACTCTTACGAAATTTTACAAAAAGAAAGAAAGTTGTAGATGTAAAGAAGCAGTGTAAGATGCTAATTTAAAAAGTGCTTTTTAATTAAAATACATATAATAACAGTAAATCAGAGTTATGTTCCTGGCAGTTGTCCTGGAAATCTGGAGATGGCCAAATGCAAAGTTGTCAGACTGAAAGACAAATGGAAACGGAGGCTTTTCAGGCCTCGAACGCGCTGCTCACCTTGCCTGTCCTGAGCAGGGCAGGCAGATGGGAGATGCTCTGCCCGGCTCCGAGCGCCCAGGTTTCAGCAGCGGGATTGTGGCCGGCCTAGGACCGTCGCTTCGGGAAAGGGATGTTGAGAGAATGCGAAAGAAAACAGCAGAAATGGTCAGCAGTTCAGCAAACATGACCTGTCAGGAAGGATCAGCACATGGGGTTAATTGTTCAAAAGAAGCAACTGCTGTTTGAATTATGTAAAAAGTTCCAGGAAATGAACATTTTCCTCCATGTCCCCTGGAGATAGGGCAAGAAATAGCAAGTTCTGCAGCAAGGCGGGTTAGGGTAGAGGTGCTGAGGAAGGTGTTTTCAGAAGGCTGGTGAGGAACCGGACCAGGCCGCCTGGGGAGGCGGCGAGTTCATCCCTGCAGCCCTGGCCCCTTTGTGCAATGAAGTTAGGAAGGTTTGGATTTAGTTGATCCTGCCTTGGAGAAGGGGAGGAGGCCGGATGGCTTCTTCAAATCCCTTGTAGGTCTGTCCTGCTCATAAGAGGTAGATATTTTTTAGATATCAAAAAGATTTATTAAGAAGTCTATTAATTTAGGTATTAAGAAGAATGTCGGAGACACCATTAAAGAGATTTCTGTAACAGTATAGTGTGTATAGTAGGATAATAGGAATGAAGTTAAAAACTTTTTTTTTTTTTTTTTTTTTGGTAAATACTGCTTATTTGTAAATACTACTCAGTCTATTCGGAGACCCTTTGCATGGATGCACGCCAGCCGAGCACAGAACTCATTCTGCAACGGAGAGACCAGAGAAGAGGCTCCGGGTACCAGTCGCGCTCTGTAGCCGTGCCCTCCGCTGCACGGCCGCGTCCTCATCCGTCCACCCTTCCCTGCTCCGCGCCCCGGGCTGCAAGGCACTCTAACGTAAAGGTGTGTTTGCCTCGGCAAAACAAGCTGGCAAGGGTTTACAATGTGCTGCAGACGGAGGTTCTCCTCCTTGCTGGCATTGTGGGTACAGAACCAGGTAGTTTTACTGTCCCCTCCTCCCGTCCCTGCCAAAATCTTTGCCGGTTGCTGCGCCGCCGGCCCTGCGGGCAGAGCCCGTGGCTGCTGCGCGTCGCTTCGGGAGCGTCTCGCTCCTCCGCGCTTGCCGGGAGGCCCCATGTCACCTTCCAAAGGCATCTGTCCTTTTGAACCATAGGGCACAATGGAAAATAATTGTCGGAAAGATTGATTATGGTTACGCAGACAGCACACATCCCGAATGCCATCGCGGTTGCCCCTGCAGTCATATTCTGGTGTTGTCAGACGTGTCGGAGGGGCTGTGAAAGTAGCATTTCCAGCCTGAATCTGACTCGTGTAGATTTATTGAGCTCCAGGGCATACCCTGTGAGTTGCAAAGCTTCCAGGTTTCTTCAACAGAGTCATTTTATTGTTTTTTTTCTCTCTTTTTACATAGAGATTCAGCTAAGCTCCTTTCTGTGTTCTCCCAATATTTCTCATCTGTGTTGTGTCTGAAAAACTATATTCTACCAACCCCTCCAGTGTTGAAGTTCCCTTTCTTTAACCAAAGTCCTTTCTCCAAAGGAAGGAGAATATTTGTGAACCTTTTTTTTTTTGATTATACATCCTTAAGTAGGATTGGAAGAAAGAGCATCCTTGATAGTCCCCAGCAGACACTGCATTGGCTCTAATGTTAGTAGAGCTGTTGTTTTTTGTGGGTTTGTCACGAGGAAAAACGGTATTCTTCTCCAACAGGCAAGTTGGACTTAGTTTGGCCTTTAAGGGCTCTCATCTTGGTGACACTGGTAGGAGTATGTCCATGGGAATAAATAATGGTCAAAGGAGGCTCAGTAGGGGCAGATGCACAGCACCACTTTCCCACAGGATTTCCAGAATTTCCCACCTGTTTTCATAATTGGTGGGGGGTTCAATTAATGCCTGTATCCCCCAAACTTGCTGTTCCTAAATGTTTTCCTGGAGAAGTTACATAATATATGTGCAAGTTCTGTTTTCCTTCCTTGCCAGAAGATAATTGTTTTCTTTCTTTTTTGCACTGCTATTTGTTCCAGTTTCACAGAAAGCTGAAATTGGTTAGGGACCTATTGGGATGCAGGCTGGAAGTCTAGCCCTCTGATGTCAAAGGCCCCATGAGGCCAGGATTTCATTTCATAGTTGTCTTGCTAAAGTATAAATCTTTGTATTGTTAATCTAATTCTTGGGTTTCTTCTTGTCTTACTGAGTAGAATAAAAGGCAGCTCGTTCTGTTAGCCCGGAACACTTTATACAAGGTTAATTATAATTTTGCAGCTAATCCCTTACTCCATTTGATACCAGCTGTTCCGGGCAGAATTGCATATACCTACCGCGGATTTGGAACACAATAACATTACATCTCTTAATAAGCTTTTATTTTGTTTATAATGCCTCTTGCCATGGCGATTGACAACCTGGATGAATGTAAGCGCTTGGGTACCAGCCTCAATAATATATTTGTCTGGTTTATTTTTAACTCGGGTGGGACTTGCACTGTGCACCCCAATCAAGCCGTCCTTCTTCTCTATTAGCGACACTTGTGTTCTCCGTGTTTTATTGTGCACGCTATTTTGTGTCACTTACTCTTCGGTTAATGGCTGTTTTGTTTCCTCTGGCACGCTCTATGTTCCTTCCAGCATTTTGGTCAGGAAGGTAGTCACACAGGTTTTTTTTTGTTTGTTTTTTTTTTAACTAAAAATTTAAACATAATTACTAGAAATTAATTATTCTATAATGCGTGATGGACAAGCTCTCCATAAAGCAGCCTCATGTGGGCTCAGCTTCCCGCAGCCGACGGGAGGGCAGGCCCATCCACCCCAAGGGAGGAGCCGCATTATTCCATATCGAGCTCCGGTGGATGGCCGGGATACGTCATCCCAGAGCCACGAGGGTCAGATCATCCCTCTGCTCCTCGCTGGATGGTGCTTCAGCACAATCAGCTGCCGCCTTCCACAGTTATGACTTTATAAATTCTTATTTGTAGTGAACACGGTCCTGAGCCTGTTTTGCTTCTAGGAGCCATGGGGAATGACTCTCAGCACTGCCCATCCTTCCTGCTGTTCTATCCTTACAGCTTTGCTGCCTCATCACGGAGATCCGTGGTTTTGAGCAAATCATGTCATTTTCAGATTGGCAGGGTCTTGTTGTCTGTGTGTACAGTAAAGTTTAATGCAAACAAATCAAGAACAATGGTAAATGATTGCGTATTTCTGTGGGTTTGCAATGATGTGGACTAATTCGTAGCATTTATTTATTTTGCAGAGTGAATTATGATTTGTTCCTTTTCACTGAAATGGATTCAGTAGTGGGAGCGATTTCTGAATGTCCTCTTCTTCATTAAGCTGTAATTCTTACCACAGGCATAAGGAGGAATGTTTAAGACACTTAACAATGAAATTTTTACTGTAGTTCTTTGGAAAAGAGATTGCTGGGAATTTTGGCCTTTAAATACCTATAGAGAGAACATGGAAACCGAACTCATGGCCAAGGCAGGCAGCATGGAGCCCTGCAGCTGCAGAGAAGCAGAGTTTGAGGTCCAAACCAAATAAGCACTAAGAAACCAAGGTTGGAGAGCGCTGGGATAGTGGGAGCTGAGAGAGAAGGTGCAAGAGAAACAGGCTGAAATTTGGCTAACGTGAGGAAGGGGATGGAGCGGGATCAGATAAGCAGTGGGGAGCATATTAAAAATATAAATTTCTGTGCCTTTCCTGTGTTCTGTGGGAAAAAGAAAGCCTGTCAATGGGGAAAGCATATGATGAAAACTGGAAAGAAAATCATGTTATAAAAAACTCATGGAAAATCAGGGAGATACCTAAATATAGCTGTGTGTTTGATGTCCTTAAGCATGAATGCAGGGGCCCAAAGCTGAGCAGAAGGGCAGCAGTGGCGGGGCAGGCGCAGCTGCTGGCGGCAAATCGCAGGAGGATGAGGATGGTCTTGGCCCTTCCTTTGGCCAAAGAATGAGCAGGAGGATGGCTGAGCAGTCAGCTTTCACCCGACTGAGAAAAGAAACAGAAAAACACCAGGACAACCTACTGGTGGAGGCTTTGCCCTTTTCAAAATTATTTGAAAAACAGTTTTAACTATGTTGATGCGAAGTCAGATGTGGTGGCCAGACTTACTCAAGTGTGTGTAGTCATAAGTCTTCCTCGATTGATCTGCCAGTTTTCTGCACTGACATTTCGTGGCTGTCAGTTGCTCATTATTTTAAGAATAGTGGTGGAGGAAAAATGGTAGTCTGATAATGGGTAAGCAACCATTGTGTCAAGAAAATGTCTGAAATTCTGCAGATTTAATTAATGCCTTCCACCATGAAAGACACAGGTGGGAGTCATTAACCCCCCCCCCCAAAAAAAAACAAAAGAAAAAGAAAAAAAAACAAAAAAAGGGAAATGAAAAATAAAAAGAAAAACCTGTCTTTGATTCTGGTTTGAAAATTGCTAATAGTGGAATGGCAGTAATATTTGGTAATGTTAAAAATAAAAAGAATAATGTATAAGAAAAAGATTGACCGGGATAATCTTATAATGCTCAACTCTGGAAGGACCGGTAGGTAAGAGATGAGGGGAGATCTTTGGAAAGTTCAAATGAAGATTTGAAAAGTGCATAGAAGAGAGGCAGCATATGAGCAAACACTGGAAGAGTCCCGTGAAGGCAGGTCCGTGACATCCCGACACTGCTTGCAGCCTCGTGGCTTATGTGGGTGAGGTTTGTCAAGAGGAAAGATGAGTTGCTCGGTACTTATCCATGGGGTAGAAGAGCAGGTGGAATCGGCTGGGATTGCAGCTCTTAGAGGAAGGACTGTAGGGCTTGTGCTGGAATACATGGAGATTCAGCGGTGGCCAGTGACAGGAACAGGGGCGGTGGGTCCAAGCTGAAGCCCAGGCAGCTCCATCTCCATGTGAGGAGGAACTTCTTCCCTGTGAGGGTGCCCAGCCCTGGCCCAGGCTGCCCAGGGAGGCTGCGGAGGCTCCTGCTCTGCAGATCTGCCAACCCGCCTGGATGGGAGCGGGTGGCCCGAGCTCTGGGTGTCCCTGCTGGAGCAGGGGGTTGGAATGGATGATCCCTAGAGGTCCCTGCCAACCTCAACCATCCTGGGATTCTGTGAAGTGATGCTGGGCTGTGCTGCTGCCTGGGCATTGCAACATGACAATGCTTGGGGAAGAGTGGACCAAGCATATTTGTGTATGCATATGCAAGCATCTCTTGCATATTTGACAGCCTTTCAAAGAGCAGAACTAATAAGTAAAAGTTACCAGTAGAGCTCTTTCCTGCCTTTAATAGGTGGATAGTAAAGTTGACGATAAGTATTTTTCTATCTCTAGGATATAAATTATATACAACTTTTGAACATTTTCAAGACTTTTGAAAAATGTCTGTAGAAAGTTAAGGAAAATCTTCACTTCAGGGAACGGATTCATAAAAATGCTTGCAAGCGTAAAAATGTCTTCCTTTTTTTCATTCATGGGGGCTTTCTGAGTCAAGAAGCCGGACATGCTTTCCCACTAAATGCTTGGAGCTAGGTAATGGTTTGCGCGCTCGCTTTCAAGCTAAAGGAACATTTTCTTCCACTGACCATATGTTAAGAACATACCCTAGCCGAGACGAGGCGTTTGGTACCCTGTATTCCGGGAAGCGGTTTTCCCTGCTATCGCCCCAGCTGAAGGAAGCGTTCGTGTAAGGTTTCCCCAGCGCCCTTAAGGGCTTCGGCAGCATCTCCCGTAGTTCAAAGGCTCTCTCCTGCCTGCTCATTGAGTTCCAGGGCTGACTCCTTTTCCTCTTCAGCTTGCTCATCCTTCCCATCGAAACATCCCGCAAAGAAAGCGAGTCTGGAGAAACTTTTCTCTCCTGTCAACACCCACCACACATAGCTTGGGTCAATGTATTTAACACAAAATAACAGACATGAAAGGCATCAACATGTTACACGTCATCTGGTAAAAAAGATATTTCAACTTGAGAAGAAAGGTAAATCCTTTAACACCACTGAGTTTGAATCGTCATAGACAGCATTACCAAAAGCAGTTGGTCATCTGCGTTGCACTTTTGTTCTGTTTCCGTGGCTCACAGATGCCTTTCTCTGGCTCAGAGTTGCCTTTCTCTGCTCGCTGTCTGTCCTGGCGCCGCTGATTAGATCTCCGTCGACTGCTTCTCACTCTGCAGGAGCCTTCAGAGGGCTCTGAGCGAGCAGGGAGAGGTGCACGAGCTCACAAAACCACTTCTAGAAGGGCAAAAGAAGTGGCTGTTGCATCGATTTGGTTATGAGAGATGGCCTAATGTGTCCCGGCGTTGGTATTTTCTCTGATTTCCTGACATGGTTTCCTTTCCCTGCTCGCATGTTGCAGGCTTGCTGCAGTGCAGCGGGGTGCTGTTGGGGTAAGGAGCAACCTCTGTGTAACACAAACGTGTTTCAGACCCTCGTGTTGAGCACCAGGAGCTAACGTGGCAGAAGGACCTTGGTGACTTCAGTCCCTGCTCCCACCACGGGCAGCGAGTCCTGAGCTTCTGAGCTGCTGATGTTGTCTAGTGGTACCCGAGGTAGTATATTTAATAATACTGTATTTACCTTTCAGGTAAACTTCTCAAGCGGGAACTATTTCTAATTTTCTATTCATGCTTTATATTTCTAGGCTAGGCTTTCAGCTAAGGCAAGCTCTTCACTAAATTGGAGCCTATGTTTTAGAATATCAAGCACTGCCCATGACTTTAATCATGGTAGCAAAGTCGGTCAATCCCCTCTGGTGCAAGGAGGGGCAGTCAGGGTTTTATTCTGTTACAGCTAAAGCTGCATTGGTGCGGATTTCCTCAGTAGTTAATTTTATAAGAATTTTCAGTGCATCTAATAAGGAGAAAGAAGGTCGGTGGCTCTCGTATCACCTGGGGAGCCGCAGACGTCGTAACAGTGCTGTCGAGCGTCTGCTTTCTAAGCAGGAATTAGTATGCATGGCTGCAGCCCCTGGACATTTGTCCCCATTAGCACAGATGTGACGGCCCTGGGCGTGCGAGGCTCCTGTCCCTGCGCGCCGGGTCGCGGGCTGCGGCCGTGCCTGGCAGGGCTGCGGGCAGAGGTCGGTGCCCGCGGCAGCGCGCGCGGCTCGTGGCGCCAGCAGCAGCGCTGCCGGGAGCTCGTGGTCCACAACTTCAGGACGGGAGGATGTTTCCAAGCAGGGAGGATACGGGAGCAGTGTTGAGAGGCCTCCCAGAGCCTGGCGTGATGCACAGCATCCTGGCCGGTGACTTTGAACCGCTCCTGGTGGGGCTGTGGCTTTCTGCAGGAATTTCTGTAGGAAGCTCTAGCAGGACTCTTGGAATATTGTCTGGTTTTGTTCCATTATCAAAACAGTATATTGTTGACTCACAGTAAAGACTGAAAACTGCTTTTCCAGATGCGGAGTAGCTTGTCTTACTTCATGCAATCTGTAGTCGCTGTGCTGTCCATTTTTGCACAAAGGCTGATTTTTCAGTGAGAAAATAATATTATTTATTATTATTATACATGGATATACATCTGTATGCACTTTTTTCTTCATTTTTGAAATTACCTCTTCACTTTACCTAGAATGTGGTGGTCAATATGATGCATACATTGAGCCCCACTTTTCATAATTTTGGTATGGACACCTTTAAAAAATGGGGCATATTTATTCAGATTGTTTCCCAGCAATGTATAGAAGTGTGGAAGTGTGATTTTTACTACCATCTGCTATCTGAGAAGGAGGAAGAGAAATGAACTTCATTAATGAGAATTTTGAGAAGATGAGGACATATCAAGTTGATTTTTTAAAATACTGCTTGGAGCTCTCCTAGGAGGTATTGTACTGAGAGTATTGGGGTTGTCAGAATGAACGCCCAGGGAACATCTCTCTAATTGAACCCAAACAACATAATGTTAATGTAAAACATCGCCTACTGAAACAGCTCCATCAAATATTGTTTACAGCTGTAGGTTTTCTGTCATCTAATGGAGCTTGTCAAAAGGTCTTCCTTCTTAAATCAACAATTTAAGATTAAAAAATCATACAGTTTCTTGGCTGGCTTTTTAGGTGTGACATGATTGTATAAAATGGAAAAGCAGATTAGCCAGCTTCTTCCTACACCCTTAAAATAGTACAGCCCGATAGTGTGGTACTGCAGCTCTATATGATGCGTGCATGTATAGGGTGTACGCGTATAGAGTGCGGAGCAGGGGTTTCAGTAGGAAAGGTGCCTGGCACAGCCGTGGGCACAGACTTGCACGGTGCCCAGCCTGCCTCCTTTTCCTTCTCGAGCCGAGTCCTGGCGCCCCTGGAGCTCGGCAGAGCTGCTCGGGTTTGTGCCAGCGGAGGGGACGGCGCCTGCCCTCCCGGGAGCGCACTTTGTCCCAGACCCTTGTGCCACATCCACGGGGCGGGCTGGGCTCGGCCTCGTGCCCCTCTGAAGCACCGCAACTTGCCACTTGCTCTGCTTCCTTCCTCTGGATTTGATGCACCTACAGGTTGCAGTTTTCTGCATTTCTTTAAGGCCTCCCACTTTTTCTTAAAGTAAATCACGCAGATTCATTCGGCCGTCGTCTAAGTTCTCCACAGAATTAGATTACGCCAGTGGAGGACACCAGTATGTTTATTGAACCCAGCAAAACCGTGGGCTCTCTGAGCCGTTTAAGCTCAGGTTTGCAGTGACTGAGGTCAGTGACTGAAGTCGCTGTGACGCCCTGGGGCCCATGAGGCCTCGGGCAGGGTAGGGGAGCACAGCCCGGCCCCGTGTGTGCCCCGTGCACAGTGCTGCTGGGAATGCCACAGGGATATTTCCGTGGTGCTTTTTATGCATTTCACCTCTTCTAACCTCTATCTTTAAAAATTTGGCCACTCTGTCTGCATTCTGGCTCATAAACACCAAAAGAAACACACTTTGGTGTTTTACATACTTCCTAGTACATTGAAGTGATTTTTAAAAAGAGTTTAGCCATAAATAATTCAATACTAGCATATCTTTGGCCAAATCCAGATTATATTGGTCACACAGACGCACCACTAGTGGTGCCCATGTGTTTTCCTTTGCTCTTTCCCATTCCTGTGCTTTGCACGCTCCTTGTGTTTATGGAGAAGCTCCTGGTTCCGGCTCTGGGGGCGGGTAGTCTCCCCCTTTCTCCCCGTGTCAGGAGCAGCGGTTTCCCACGGCGGAAGGGCGAGGTGCAGGCTCGGAGCAGGAGCTGTGCTGCCTGTGTAACCTAAAGCACCAGGCTGCAGGATGAGCAAACAGCTCGAGCGTTTCCCCATTGCCCCGTGCCAGCTCGCAGCTCACACGGCGCTCAAACGCAGGGGCAGCGGAGAACAAAATTTACCTAGGGTTTTAAAAGCCTCTTGAGAGAGAATGGCTCATCAAAAGTGCATTAAGTTAGTCAGGGAAATGGCTTGTGATTCCCTTCGTGCCCTGTTTGGGCTTGGCTCGGCTGTTCGGCGCGGCACGCCGCGGGAGCGGTGCGGAAGGGTCAGCACTTAGTGCACGCTGCCCGCGGCGCCCGCGCGCTGATGGATTCGACTTGGCAGCTCCCTGTCTCCCGGGGCTGCCTGGCAACTCCGTTGGTGAAGTAGGTGACCTGTTGGGAAAGCAGAGTTAGCCTTTTCTGGGCCTTCCAGGTTGCCCCCCTTGAGTTTTCGTCGCCTTCACATTTTTGCAGCTGAGTTATTGATCCCAGACATCCAAAGGATGGGGGAGCCTGCGCCTCCCACCCTGGGCCGGGCGTCACATAAACACCCAGGGCAGCTCTGCGCCTCTCCCTGCCTAATAAGCTCTGTTTTTTTTCTTTTTAGCTTTTGTTTCAGTTAAAAGGAAGGAATATATATGTGGTGTTTGGTCCCAAGTTTCAGTGTGATGACGATCGTTCCCTGACAGTGATGGACTTGAGCTCTTTTCAGAGCATTTGGCGTCACAGATGCCAATGGATCGACAGGAGCCAGCAAATGTAAACTTTGCCTGGGGACTGCTTTAATCTTTCAATTTTGCTTGCGCAGACGGAGCAGACCTGGTGCCCAGCTTTGAGTCCAGCTGAACCACCTATCTGCAGCTTTTCGTGATATTTCGGTCGGAAAATAAATGCAAGAAGTTTCTTTCTTTGCAGAGGCAAGCCTGGCCTCCCAGGGCGACTGGGTTTTTGCTGCGTAGGTTTGTGAAGCAGCAATGGCTCAATTCACACTGTCATGGGAATCACACTTGTATAATGCCTTTTAATACACTGTAATCAAGTACATAATCAACGTGATTAATTCTTATACTCTTGCTGTACTTGGCTAGAATGGAAAGCTATCAGGAATTGCAAAATTGATCCTAATTTGGAGGGAGTATTTTCCATAAATATTCCAGATAATTTCCTTTTTAGGTAGCTGCTAATTGCTAGTCTTTATATTGATTGGATTCAGCTTACCTTGTGTTACCTTTCCCCTACTGCTCTGAGATTGGACGCCATGGCAGTACCAGCCGGGAAGTCGCAGCTCTTGCTGTGCCAGAGGTAGTGGTGCTCACAGCTTCCTTTTTTAATGCAAGTAGGATACACCGATAAATTGAGATAATTGCAAAACTAGATAATAATTGCAAAACTGGAAAATAATTTTCCTTAAGATCTAACTGTACGTACCTATGTTGGGAGAACTTCCTAGGGTTACCTGGAGCTGAAATGCTGCCTGGTAAGGACCAGCCCGGAGGCTGCATTGCTGCTTCCTTTTGTAGCTTGTTTTCCTTGCAAGATAACAAACATTCGAATTGTCATTTTGATAAGTTAATGACTAATATAAAGGATTGGGGACAGCTCCCTGAGGGGCACCAGGGGTGACACTCATCCTGAATTTCCATATGAAAGAAAGTGCGCCAAAATTGCGAAGAGCAGCTGCGTTAACAGAGGACAACATTTTAGATTATTTTGGTGGTGATAAAGGAATATGCTCTGCTGTCAGTTTTGCAGACTCATTCTGTTTCCCAAGTTTTTTTTGTTTTTGCTGTTATACATTCCTTTTCTACTGAAAAGGGGGATTATTATAGTTGAAATTACCATGGAAACAATTACCATAAAGTATCGATCGACCAAGATAGATTAGTAAGCACAGAAGGATAGAGGTTGTCTCTATGGAAACATGGACATTTGCAGACTTTTTTTTCTTAAGAAATTAACTATTGTTTCTTTTCCTTGAACAAGCTTCTGGCCCAGTTTAAGATCACCTTGTACTTTTAATTAAAATTACTTATGCCAATAATACCTTGCTTAAACCTCATTCATTTTTGTTTTATCTGGGGAAAATCTGTGAAACCCTCTTTTTTTACAAAAAAATAAAAAGGAGGGGGGGTTTACAAGGCAACTGCATCCATTGCTCAGCAGTTGCTCATAGAAAAGTAACTGAGCTGTGCGGCTGTTAATGAGAAGCAGGTCAGCAGGACGGGCTCTGCCTCCAGAGCTGACCACATCCTCTAGCTTTGTTTGCAGAGGTTGAAGAGCGTGTAGCTGGTTGTGGTCGTAGGAGTGAAGAGCTCAGCATCCATCGCCGCTGTGACCCCGGCGGGTTGCGCTCCTAGAGCTGCCCTGCCCAGGAGCGGGTACTTGGGGGTCTGCCCAAAACAGATTACGGATATTTTAGCACTTGAAGTGCAGCTGGTTGATGATCCTCCTTCCTGGACTTGCTCGCCCTGTGGGTTTGGCACACAGGTGGATGCTCAACATTTGTTTCATGTGATCTCTTCTGTAAGGCATGATTTCCTTTTTAATAAGAGCTGAGTTTGTGTTCGCCCTCCTATTATGGAAATAGAGTTGCGAATATGTGAGACATAAAAAGAGCTGGAGATCTTTTTAGTTATTTCATAAATTCTTCTAGTGCAGTGAACAGTGTGAATGGAACAGGTCCTTGTTTCAGAAATGCGTTACCTGCTGGAAAACTTCAATGGCAACCTCTACGTGTCTAAGCCAAGAACAGTTGTATTCAGCTTTATTCTGCACACATTGGGCTGTTGCCCGCCTGCAGGTGCCTCTTTCCAGAAGACAAATCCATAGGGCAGTTTCTGCCTTTCCGTGACGCGCTCTCCTAGCGCAGTGCTCCGTGGGGATGGCCGGGCCGCTCGCGCGCTCCCTTGTGCCGCTCATGCCCGCGCCGGCGCTCGCGGCACGCCCGGGCTGCACGCAGCTTTTCTGCACTGCATCCGCTCATAAAGCGCAAGGAGAAGGCTGGGGAAATATTTTTACCTGTGTACTATCACAGCTAGAATTTAAAAAACAGATAATGTCATCCTGTGTTTATTCATAGCTGAGCCTTCATTGCAAATTATGGAAAGACGTGAGGTGGTTAGTTCCGTGTTGGGCTATGATCTTTACAAATAATTGAATCTCAGAGGTGATTCATGATGTATTCCTGCCATAAACTATTGCTTGGATTCATTTTTTCCATGTGTTTCTGACGTTAAAAAAGGTGCAGTGGCCATAGGTAATATTGATGCCATTTCAGGGAAAGTCAGATTTTTAAGCTTTGTTACAAAAACGTAAATATATATAAGACTTTTCGTCCTACAAAATTCCGTATGTCGTGTAGATGCGAATCACCACTACTCAATGGCAACCTCAAACGTGTAGCGTGAAACGCAGAACGAGGGGCAAAACTGCGGCAGCCCCCGAGCTGTAGCCCAGGAAGGTAAGATCCCCCTCAAACCGGAGAGTCCGGCGCTCCGTTTCACCTCGGACATTCGCGTGCTGCCCCTGCCCGCTGGCTCCCAACGCGGCCCCTTCTCGGGCGGGGACGTGGTGGCTGCCGGGGCGTCCCTCGTCCCGGCCTCTGGGCACGCTGAATAGCGAACCCAGGAGCGCGCGACCGTAGCTGCCCGCTCGGCACACGAGGGAGATGCGGTTGAACGGCGACGTTCTCCGTGTGCCGCTCTGCTGCCACCTCCCATTAGCTCAAGTCCAGCCCAAACGGCCTCTCTGCTCTTAGGTTTTGTGCAGCCTTGGGGTGATGGCACCAGCTCCGCTCGGCCTCTCCCGGGCTCTCAGAAACGTTGCTCTCGGCAGACAAAATATACGTTAAGCAAAATATGGTAATATAGCAATATGGTAAACAAAATATGTTTCCAAAGTCAAACATCCAGCGTTGTAGAGGTCCGTCTTGTTTCACGGGGAATATTTTTAATACATGCAGTGCTTGTCTAAATCTGATTGATAAACTGCTGGAGATGGACACGTTGCTGTTGGCAGATGGGCACTTCAGCTTTTTTGTGAAAAAAAATACCATTGAATGCTAATTAGTTTTTAATTAAGCAATTTTTGTAGACAACAAATTCTGTTTCCTTGGGGAAAATGTACATTGATATGAGCGCTGCAAATGTTTAAAAGTTCCTCTTTGTTTTCAAATGTGCTTCATGTGCAAATTGCATCATAAATAATCAGACCTGGTGTATCTTGGACACTTGCTTGATGGGAATTCTTGACTTTATTAAACCAGCTTACTCCTTGGAAGCACAGCCATGAGTGCTGGCCCCAAAGGAAGCCTCCGACTGGATCGTGCACAGCCCAGGGCGGGTGCCTTGTGCTGCCTTGGTCCCGTTCTGCTCTGCCGTGTGTTCACGGGGCCCCCCAAGCCCTTGGGGTGCTGCCGTGCGTGCAGTGTTGGGTGCAGCTGGGCAGAGCGGGCGGCAAGGGGGGAATGGCGCTCCTGGAGCGCACGGGGGGGACCTGAGCAGTGCCTATGAACACCTCAAGGGAGGCAGCGAGCAGGATGGGGCGGCCTCTTCTCCGTGGTGGCCAGCGACAGGACTAGAGGAGACGGCCACAAGCTGAGGCACCAAAAGTTCCACAGGAACTTAAGGCAACACTTCTTGACAGTGAGAGAGCCCTGGCACAGGCTGCCCAGAGAGGCTGTGGAGGCTCCTGCTCTGCAGATCTCCCAAACCCCTTGGACACAGCCTGTGCCCCGTGCTCTGGGTGAGCCTGCGTGTGCAGGGGGTTGGACTGGATCATCTCTAAGGGTCCCTTCCAACCTTTAGGATTCTAGGATCCCCAGCCACCCCTGCCCTCGCTCCAGCACCGTCTGCCCCACTGAAGCCACCTGGAGCATTCTGGCCAAAGCGACTCATGGAGAGCCTCGGGGACCCGATGTGACCCTGTTGCGCCAGCTTCCCAACATTAGTGCTTCTGAATAATTGTTTCGAAAGCCAGCTGTAAGCTGCTCTCACGTGCATCGCTTTAATCTGGAGCGCAGCTTTCAATACATCCGTGAGACAGATGTGGCCTTATAAAGTAATGCTGCTCACATCTGCTTACGTGAAGGCTCTTCAGTTAACCGTAACATCAGAAATTCACCTTGAAAATATTCCACAGAAATTATTTTTTTCAAGTTAGCTAAATATTCTTTTTGTTTCATGGGCTTTTATTCATTTCTCATTTTTAGAGGATCCCGATTCTCCTGCTGAGGTTTTCCTGTTTAAACCCAGCAGCAGTGCTAGCCGAGAGGCGACCTGCCCGGCAGACGCTTGGTTTGAAGTGCCGCTCTTGGTGCCCGGCTCGCCGGCGGTGGAGCCGCCGCGCCGCTCTCCCCTTCGCCCTGTCACCAAAGCATTCGCCTCTGCGCTGTGTCTTTTAGGCCTCTGCTTCCCTTTGTTAACACAAGAGATGTTAAATATTTTGCTTTGTATAAATAAGTACCTTGATAGTATGTTAAGCATTTCACCCATTAAATTTTGTGCTCCTTGAACGGAGCTTGCAAAAAATCTGTCTGGATGAAAACAAATTCGTTGGGGTAAAAGTGCCATTTAAGAATGCATGCAGTGTCCTTGTCATGGGTGAAATAATTCCCCGTTTCCAGGCTGTATCCACCTGGATTGCAAGCCTGGGTGTTGCCAGGCTGCTGTTCCCGCGGTCCGAGTCGTCCCTGGTCTGCAACCCTCTGCTCCTCTCATGGGGAAGGAGCTGCACTGTTAAGGCAAAGCAGAGCTTTCTTACAGGGGGGCTTCTTAGGCTTTTAGAGCATGGGTTCGACGTGTGGACCAGATCAAACCGCGCTGCAAGCGCAGCCGCCAGACCAAGGTTCAGACCTCTCTTTGAGACCCGTCCTGCATTGAAAGTTGTGGAACTTGCAGTTGTTTGACTGAGGTGGTCTCTGTCATTGCTCTCCTGCCGTGGCCGGTCTCTGTAACCTGAGCGTTTGTCCTAGGTGGTGAGAGCCCCGCATCATTGCCAGGATGTACACGGTTCGGATGTCTTGGGGAAACTGTGCTGAGTATTTTGCTTCCTTCTGGAAAAGGCTTCCCAAGAGTGGGTGTGAGAGCAAAGCTTCGTTCTGCTCCATGCGTGGATGGGAAAGTCCTCCCTGTGCTCACCGTTGGGCCCGAGAGCTTCGGACAGAACGTCCTCCTCCTGTCTTTGTGAGACAGCTGGTGTTTCTGCAGCGCGTGGCAGAGGCTGGGGAGGACACAGCCCCATGAACCTGGTGTCCTCCGTAACGCGTGTGATACGGGCGCTGATTCACAGCTCTGCTGGCCCCGGGGGCCAAGCGGCCCTTTCTGATCCTGTTTTTTCCTGCGGTGGAAACGGGTGGTGTTGATGCTTCCAAAATGAAACAGTGGCCCGGCTGTCCCTAGCACGGAGGAGACGCGTTGTTGTGGGAAATCCATGCTGCACGGGGCTGGACAGGTTCCCGGCGTCTCTTATGGAAAAGGACCAAGTAGAAAATTATAATATACAGGGAAATAACCTGTTTTCTCTTTTAGAATAAAATTAATCCATTAGCAGGTTTAACAGAATTAAAAAACTGGTCCTGAGCGCCAGGAACGCGGGATAACCCCGGGCAGCGCGGGTTGTTGCTTGCAAACCCCCTGTGCCCATCCACCGGCCACATCCCAAACGGAAACACAGCGGCCAGCAAGTCCTTCTGTGTTTTCCCTTAGTGATACAAAGTGATATCAGCATGGAAGAGTTTACGGGAGTTTTGGAATGGATTTGTAATCCTGGTCAAATAAATGCCCCAGGGGGAGCAGGCTGCGCCTGGTGTGCGGCGTTCAGCAGGCTCAGGAGAAACGCCTTCCCAAAGAGATTCCTGCTCTTCCATCTACTGCATTGCGAGGCTCTTGTCAAAAGCTGCGTGGTGGATGAGGCTCATTTGTAGATAGGAAATAACCATGAGCGGGAACAAGAAAAACTGAGCTCAGCTGCCTGAAAGAGGAATTGCATTGACAAGCACTCGTGCCTGCTGTTTGTTTGCGGGAGAGTCATCCTGTGATTCACAGACGTGTTTCAAGAGCGCTGCCTTCAAAGGCCTTAATATCTTTTAGCCTTTTACCTTACAGATAAAAATGCATTAACTTTGAATTAGAGAAGTATTGGTTTACTTTATTATTGAGAACAAAATATTTCCTGCGGAAATTCAACGTATCTTAATAGAAGTAATATTATACAGGCTTGAATTTGAGGTTTTAATTCAGTGTATTACTGCTGTTAGGAAAAATAATCATAGAATATTGCGGTTTGGCTGCTTTTGCTGTGGATTATTTACTTTCACGTGCAGCTCTCTCAGCTGTAGCTTGAAAGCATCAGGTTTTAAAGGCATCTGAGGAAATAAGTCATCCCCGAGTGAGCATTACTTCTGGGTAGCATCCCCTAATTTCCACGTCCGCTTTGTTAATTAAGCGGTGCCCTGCGGGTATTGCCGGGGTCTGGATCTCTTGGCGCGTTCGCCCGCCACGACACGGTGCTGACTTTCCCTGGCCCTGCGGCGTTCGCCGATGCTGGGAGGGTAACGCGCCCGTCGTGCGCGGGAGCCGCTGCCGGGGCCTCGGAGCGGCCGAGCGGAGCGGAGCGGGACACGCAGGGCCCGGCCCGGCCCCGCAGCCCCGCGGCACCACCTCACCTCAATGTTTGCTGCGGGCAAGGGCAGAATATGCTCCTCTTTTCATGCTCCATACATTATTCATACGTCCTTCACAGAACGGCTGGTGGCACTGCTAGAAGAGCCGATATGTTTTTAAACCCAAGCCTTTATATTCTGTTTTGAAGGATGCCGATTTTTCATGGCTGCAATGTGGATAGCTACTAAGCCGATAGTGGTTTTTTAAAGTCTTAAGTTTTCAGTGTTCATCCTCTCCTCATGGAAATGGGTGCTTTGATAACATAAATTATCTCCCCAGCTCATGCTTCACATCAAATTAAAATCCATTCCAGTTGTGTGGTGAATATTGGAAAAGTCCGTTCCTTGTTCTTAAAGGGCTGGTGGGCATGGGGAGCTTACGTCTGAAAAATGAGCTAAAACAGCCAGAATGGGAAAAGGGAAGGGAAGGGGAGAAGTATCGATGCCGAAGTAGGGGCAGATGTAAGTGCTCTGTGTGATGTACATTATAATATTCTGCATCTCAGCTGCAAGCACTGCTGCTCTTCCCTGCAAATAGTTCAAAACGGGTGCCGTAAGCTGGGAAATTTTCAGCAGGCAGCGAAGGAGTGAATCTTGCTAAAAACTAGCCCAAGAGTTTATTAACTTTGCGAGCGAATCCGCTTTGGTAGAGCTTCGTGGGGTTTCCTCCCGCCAAGGTAATGCCGTGGTTTCCTGGCAACTCCGGGCCCTGGGAATTCTTGGGTTACAGGTAATGCATTTCCAGGCCTCCTTGCAAATGAAATCCAGCAAACAAAAGCACAGTGAGCTGAAGAATGTGTTCCTGTTATTATATACAAGGCTAGATTTTATATGAAACCAACTCGAATGTGAGAGCGTGTAATTATTCAGAGGAGTGTCTTTTCAAATCGAGAAGGTTGTCACAGAGGTCTTGGTGCAGGTGGTAACTGAGACCTACCTGGAAAAATACAGAACGCTGAAGAAGGAAATCTCATTCACTTCAGTCGTTTGTGTTATTTGTTGTCATTTTAATTTCTTGGTGTTCTTGGTGGGAAGGCTGTTTTCAGAGAGGCTTCACAATTTAATTTTCCGACTCCCACACACTGCACAATGCGATTGCCTCCCAAATGCAGCAGGTTAATGTGTAACCTGGAGCAAATCAGGAGGAGAGAAAAAAATGAAGCGGCCTCTTTTGCTTGAGACCTAATGCTGTTATCTGAGTTTCCAGTGAGGGCATCCGAACGTGTTCCTCAGGCTTCTTACTTCTGTATTGAATTAGCTCGCGGTAAGAGGGTATAAATGGTTTGTATGTTGGTTCCTAGAAATAAATGTGTTTTTAAAAACCTGCTTTGTGACACCTGGGCTGTAGCCTGTCTGTAAATAACTCGGTATCTCGTGGCAACGCGGCGTCGATGTGCTCCTGGCCTTGGCTTGCGCGGCAGCTGTTACCTGGGGCTGGCGCTGCGCGGGGCCGGTGCGGCGGCCGCTCCGTGGCCCCGGCGCGTCCCGCGGCCGCCTGAGGCCGGCCCGTGCAAGGGCGGCTGCTGCCACGTCCCTGCTGGCGCCAGCCGCGGTGCCGGCACGCGCGGGGAGCCCGCCCGGCGCGGCTAATGCCCTAACGAGGACAGCGGGGGCTGCGTCTCAGTCTGCAGGAGGCCTTTGTGCCGCAGCAGCGGGGGACACACGAGCTCGCTTGCCGGCTGACAGCGCTGCGGGTGCCCGTGCTGCAGGTCCCAATGCTGCCGTTGCAGTGCTGCAGGTTGCAGCACTGCCAGTTCCAGTGCTGCAGGTTGCAGCGCTGCAGGTTTTACTGCTGCAGGTTGCAGCGCTGCAGGCTTCCTCGCTTCCCCAGGGCACCCCTGAGGCCCCACATCCCCCTCCCATAAAGATGGGACGTATGGAATTGCCTTTAACGGAATTGCCTGAGGTGCTAAATACGCTTGACGCCTGTGTTAGGAATTGCACTGAACACAGAGCTGATGGTGTTAGCACTTAGGAATGCTTCCAGATGCAAGCTTGCCAGGCACCTTGTGGGGCCACTATTTTGAATTGTATTGCAACCTCAAAGCACATGCATTTTTTATTTTTGTTTTTCACAAGAACAGTGTCGTATTTAGATAAAGATTTGCTTTCCTCTTGACCTGGGTTGTCTAGGCCTCAGTGTGGCCTCCCAATCCCAAACCAGAGGCACCTGGAGGTGCCACATCAGCTTTTTTCCTATCGCTTTATTTTTATCAAAATAACAGAGATGGAAAGTACATAGTTTCTTCACAGAAAAATCCTTCTGCTATAAAATTCCCTAGCGATGTGCCCACAGGATTTACTGATTCGGCATCAAATGCAACAGTCAAAGCTGTAAGAAGCTGTTTGGGAGCTTTGGAAGCTTTAGTTGGATGCTTTTTCTGGACTCGCTTAATGTGCCGGCTGCAGCTCGAGTGAGCTCGGGCTTCGCCTGCCCAGCCTGGCATTGCTGTGCAAGCCCGTGAAAAATAAACCCAGGCAGCGGCAGCAGCTCGGGCTTTCTGGAGGTGTCCTGCTCTGGGTGATGAGGCGGTGCTGGCTGTGAATTCAGCAGCCACGGGAACGACGAGGGGAGTTTCAGGACATCGAGGAGTGTGACTTTAGTTGGCAATGAGAGGCTGGGAGGCACTGTTGACTTGTCACCGAATGAGAAGCAGCGATGGGTTTGCAGCAAGTCCCGGGGCTGCCACTTATGGCTATAAATAGAGCTTGTCCCTGGTGTCACCTGCGTCCGTGCGGGTGAGGGCGAGGGAAGGGCGGCAAGCGCCAGCCGTGGTGCCCCGCTCGGCGCTGCAAAGTGGCTCTGGGCAGGCACCGCTCGCCTGCGCCGCGGCCTCCAGCTCCTCCCTGCAGCGCCGACGGCCTTTGGAGCAACAGTTGCCCCACCTGAGCCCCATGGGCATCTCCTAGCAAGTGGTGGCATAGCGGTGGCCAGTGACAGGACCAGGGGCAGTGGGTCCAAGCTGAAGCCCAGGCAGCTCCATCTCCATGTGAGGAGGAACTTCTTCCCTGTGAGGGTGCCCAGCCCTGGCCCAGGCTGCCCAGGGAGGCTGCGGAGGCTCCTGCTCTGCAGATCTGCCAGCCCGCCTGGATGGGAGCGGGTGCCCCGAGCTCTGGGTGTCCCTGCTGGAGCAGGGGCTGCACTGGGGGATCCCTAGAGGTGCCTGCCAACCTCGGTCATTCTGGGATTCTGGATACTTAGGCTTTTTCCTAATTTGCCTTTGCTCCGCAGCAAAGTCACACGTTGTGCAGGAATCTCCGAGCAGCTTCGTGCTCCATCAGCATGAAGTAGGGTTCCCATGAACTCCACTTGTGTTCCTCCAGTGGATTTTATATGTGACACATAGTTTTTGTTCAGTTCTGCACCCTCCATCCACGGGCTCCTTTCTGCAGCCCCACAAACTCTGCTCTTTAAGTCCGTGCTTGCGTGTGACACGTGTGAAGCTTAGTGTAAATATTAAGTGGTATTTAATTCTTATCTCATACCTTGCAGTGCACATCAAATTACTGGTTTACACATTACTGTGCAGCAATGGAAAATAGCTGTACTTCATTGTAAAGAGTAGATTCTAATTTTAAAGAGTTATGTATTTGCTGCTGCTGTCATTTTGATGTTTTCCTAGTATGTGATTTTCATATTTTTATATTACTCATGTTTGGAATAATGAATGTTGGTGCCAGTAAATTGTTGCAAACAGAACATAGTAAAAGGTTACAATTTGTGATTGCATTTGTTTGACTGAAGATTTTTACCCGACTTAGCTTGAAGTAGCTGGTGCTGCTGCTGAGGGGCGGCTGGTTGAGCGGCGCCCGGCCCGGCCCGGCCCTGCTGGGGCTGGCGGGACGGAGCCGGGCGCCGGGGCGATGGGCACGGGCCCGGTGCGGCGCCACACGGCGCGTGGCAGCCAGCGGGAGCCACGTCCCGCCTCACACATCTGCAGGGATTCGTTTGGGGGTTGAGTCTTCGGACTGGACCTGCTTGTGGGGCCCTTGGCCTTGGTCGCTTTTTCTATATGCATTTTGCATTTCAATGCCGAAGCGCTGCCGCTCAGCAGTGCTCACCTAGAACAGGCTTTAAAACGAGCAGCAGCTCGAGATGGTGCGGCAGGATGAACTTTGGCTTATGGAGCACGCTTTTCCAGAGGCGTGCTCTGGAAAAAGAGCCCTAATTACCTGCCCTGGCGCTAAATGAACTTTGCCTTATTATTAGCAGGAGTTACCATTGCTCCTACATGCTCTACTCATGCTGTTTGGCGTTTTGGAAAGATACAACCAGTTATGTTTAATTATTTGGGAGCAAAATATGGTTTTTTGTACTGCCTACCTCCAGTCAGATCTCCCAACTGCTGTCAATAGAGCAGCCTCTGATTTCTTAGTCTTTCCAGGAGAAATTCGCAGATATTCCAAGGAGGCTGCAGGGAAGCCCAGGGCAACTAGACGGTGGCAGCTTCTCCGGGAAGGCACCGCTCCAATAAGGAAGGAGTTAAAAATCGCTGCAATGGGAGATGACACTCAGTGAATTACTTGCTTTGCGCTGGAAAGCTGTGAGCATAGGGAGGGAAAATTCCTAATAAAAGTTGGAATAAAATACATATGAAGCTGTTTTTCTCTAAACAGGCTGAATTATTCATGTGGTGCTGAGATGCCATCGCGGGGCTCTGCGAGATTAATAACCCCCTCGATCTCGTTAGTGTCGCTAGAAGCCCCCTCGGTAGAATTACTGCCATGTACAATTAGGCAAACATTAATCTATATGTTACTGTTTTCTGTAGCAGAAATGACATGTAATTTGTTTGTTTCCGATGCTATTAGCTCGATATAATTTTCGTCTAATACCAGACACTAGCACTACACGCTGCTCCTGAATGGTCTAGAAATCATTTCTTTCTGTTTTTTCCACCTAAGCTCATGGTGTAGAAGGTGATCTGTTCCACACGTACGTCTCGTACGTCCCTCACACGTGAGGGACTGAGAGAAAAACCTGGTCTCTCTGAATTCCCTTCTCCCGCGTTCAGGACGGAACGCGTCCCGCTCGCCGCAGTGAACGCACCTCAGCTCTCGAAGCATCGCAGGGTTTCACATGTTCCCGTTTATCATTTTGGTGGATCTTTTGATTCCCAGCAGAAAAATTGGCCGGCGTCCCCGTGCTGTTGTGCTGTGCCGTGACCCAGAGCAGTGTCACAGCTGCTTAGCGTGCCCCAGCGGAGGGGTCCTGCTGCACGTGCAGCTGCGGGGCCTCCGGGGAGGACACGGTTCCCCATGCCACGTTGCCTGCCCCTCTATTTGTGTTTATCAGCGCCTCGGACATATGGGGTGCAAGAGCACCTGTGCTACCAGTGGAGTTAAGTCATGGACTGCAGGATGGAATCCAATATGCACTAGAGGTTGGAGGAATAAAAAAAATGCCAAGAAGCTCAGCAGCCCATCCATCAAACCCAAATAGCTTCCACGCCGGCTGCTTCCCGGGCTGTGTGTGTTTGTGACAACTGGGGCAATTTTCGATCTCAGCAGGTAGATTGTCTCTGCCTTGGGTGGACCTGTGCACGGCTGTTGTGCAGAGGAGCTGCGTGGCATTAGGATCTAACACAACTCGAAATAAGTGGATCTTTTTTCTCTGAACAGTGGGGGTTGGATTGCCCCCCTAATGATGCTTGTCTTGGGCAGACAGAGAAGCGTGGTGCCGGTCACCTCTGCCTTGCCTCATTCCGGACACTGGCTCTGTCTCTGGCAATTCTCTGCCCTTGTGTCAGTATTTCCTGACTAGAGAGAAGACAATTCAGTGTCTGATCAGCCTCTTTCCAAGGCCTCCCGCCCTTTCTGGCTTTCCTAGGAAGTGTAAAAGACCCCTGGCTGCAGGGACAGAGGATGCTCTCATGAGATCAGCCTGAGCAGAAAGGCAGCTCACGGTCATCCCGCAGGGCTCCCTCGCCAGCTGGGATCGCTGCCTGGGATTCTGCTCTCCAGGGCCGTCAGCTTCCCTGTGTGCGACTAACCTGCTGTGGCCAAACACAAGGTGAGACCTGAACACCCAACAGCAGCAGTCCTGCCTCACCGACTCAGCATCAGCGGGTCTGTCCACACGGATTTGTGTGTGACAGTGTGAAGGGAAATGCGGCAAGAAGTCCCCTTCTCTCCTCCTGCATTCCCTGCCTGTCATGTCTTTCCCTGCGGTTATCCAAGACGTGCAGGTTGGCTTGGAAATTCACAGCAAGGCTATTTTTTCCAGCTTTCAAACTGGCAAGTGGGAAGAAAAATTCCTTCCCCTGTGATTTACCTGTGTTTTGTTCATCTGATTCAGCTCAAAAGTGTCACGACATTTCCTTTTACTGAAAATTGCTTTATTTCTTACAGAAAAAAACAGTCGTGTAATGTTTACTCAAGGAGACGTAGTGTCAGAGAATAAATCTTTCTCATTCTAAAACATTTATACAAGGAGAAGAAAATCTATCAGAGCCAAGAGAATCTCCAGAGAATGGCAAAGAAAAGTTTAGCGCTGTGAAACAGTTTTGCTTCCAAAAGGTTGAGTTTTGGAACATAAAATCATACTTTTATAAATATATATTTATAATTGCTAGCTACCCCCAAGTAACCTAGTAGAATTTAATGCAAACAATGTTTTGGTGCTTTTTGCTATACAGAGCAAAAACACCTTCGACTTCACAGTAGCATTTAATACCCAAATATATCCATGTACCTTTTCAGGTATTTTTCTGGAGTTCTTCTGGCTTCTTTCTAGTTGAAATTACATAGAGCTTTCTGTAGGGAAGTAATATAGCATTTTCCATTGGGATAACATAGAGGAATTAGGAATTCCGTTCCTAATTCCTTGGAACGGAATTAGGCAATATGTTTTAACTAAACTCTCCAGTTCCTTTTATCCGAGTGCCTCAGTGCTGTATTTATAAATCTCATGCCAGAGTCTCCTCTCTTTCAGTGGCTGCAATTCTGATGCTAGGATGTTTTTTACGCTGTAGAGGTGGGTGCCTTTGTGGGAGTGCAGCACTGTGGCTGTGGTAGCGAGTACCAGCTGGAAAAAGGAGGGCCCTGCCCCAGGCCGATTGAAGCGATTAAAGCCCGGAGCCACTGCCTCCTTGGGCCCCTCTGCGCCCGGCCGGGTGCCAGGGTGTGGGGCGGCCGCGGTGCTGGTTCCGGCGGCCGCCGGCATCGGGTCCTGCGCTGGCGCTCTGTGTCCCGGAGCACGGGGACACGCGGGCTGCCCACCCCGCACCCAGGGCGCCGCGCGTCCCTGTCCCGTGCGGATGTCCCGGAGCGCCAACCGCGTCCGGCCCCGTCGGGGACGTCCGTCGCCTGGAGCTTTCCCTTCAGCGTAGCCCACCCGCGGGCTCCCACGTGCCTTTAAATGGGCAAGCAATTATATTGCTCTATTTAATTCGGTAGATTTCTTCTTTGGGGTGAGGTGAAGATTTACTACTCCAATAATTGAGATAAGTGCGTTTTCATTGTGTTCTAGTGCTAATAAAATAGTTGTGATTTAACATCTTGCTGGCTTAAAATAGCTAGACCTTGGGCCTAATTACAGAGTTTTCTTTTGCTTAAGATCCTGTGCAATGAAGGTTGAAAGGGTTTGTTTCCAAGGAAACAAATGCACTGCACTTTCATTGCATAAAATATTTCCTGTAAGAAAATTCCATAACCAGGTTCCCAGGAGATAACGTGTCATAAGGTAACTGCGGTGTGTTGGGAGCCTTTTTCTAAAACATTTGCCTTTGTGTTTTCCTGAAACTATTACTGTATTTCTTAAATCGCTGGATCTGTTAAAAAAGCAGCATAGGATTTGAATACTAATTCTGGGACGCCAGGATTTGTCGCCTGCCAGAGCAGCCTTTTGTTCATTTGTCGGCGGTGCTCTTGAAGGGAGATGCAACCTTGCAAGAGCTGCATCCTCCTCAGTTAAATAACACACTTGTGAAATTTTATCTTATGAGGCCACTTTTGTATTTTGCTTCTGTTTTTCGTATTAGGTGGGGAGACTCTTTCAGCTGTGTGTTTTTGTGGTTTCCATGTGTTGCTACTGGCACATGCAGAAGTCTGCACATGTTACGTGCTCTGCAGCAGGGAGTGGAGAGGGGAGACCCTGCCTGCCTTGTTGCCTTTTCCTGGGAAATAGCGTCCGAGGTGAATCCGCAGTCTTGTTGTGTTAGGGAGAAGGGGACAAGAAAAAAGAGCTTGAAAACCATAGTGTAAGAAGCAAACTGACTGGACAGATGCCAGATGCAAAAGTTCCAGAGTTTTTTCCCCAAAAGAGAGGGCATTTGTGAAGAAACCTATTCCAGAGATAGCGCTAGTTAGCGGGCAGAGAATGTAAGTGATAGTGAGTAACAGTTAAATATATCCGCTCACGAAGCAGGGCTGCCATGTAGCCTATCCCGACATGCGTCAGTCAGTCCCTTGAAGGACTGAAACCTCTTTATAAAAATCTCTTCTATAGTAGGCTGTCTTCTGAGCAGCCATAGGTCATCCCGAAAGCCCCTGGAAAAAGTGCAGGGGGAAGAGACTCTTCCAGGAGGGGCTCGTGAGCTGGTCCGTCAATGGGCCCTGTCTTCACAAACTGCCCCGAATTGATATTTGTGTTAAAACACGTTGTGTGCAGTGTCACTGCGCCTTCAAAACGTTGATACGATGCCAGCCCTCATTAACTTCTTTAAAACAGATGTGGGTTTTCTGCGGGGGTTTGGTTGGCAGCGCTGTCAAAGCCGCAGCCCCGGTCTCTTGCAAAGCGTTTGCCCGGCAGCGCTCACAAATTCTCCCGGCGCTGGGGAGTTTCAAACCTGGCCGTTGATCTGGTTGGAGACACGGAGCTTTCCGCAGCGGCCGAGCAAGGCGAGGCGGGGCTGGAGCAGATGCGGGAGCAGTGCGGGATCACGCGCTCTCCCAGCCCTGGGAATGCCGCGTTTCCCTGCCACCGGCCGTGCTGGACGAGCAGCGCTGCATGGGCATGCGATTGCCGTGCCGCGGCCGTAGCCGCACTTCGCTGGTGCTCGGCTGAAGGACAGGCTGCTCCGAGCCTCACGCGGAGCCTGGGCAAACGGTGCTGCCTGTGGAAACACTCTGCTTGCAACATAAGCAGGTTTCTTTCAAATCCTGTCTGGTAGACTTTGCTAATTTTTTTCTAATTAGGTTCAGCTCAGACGAGAAAGCTGGACACTGGCAGTGCCTTTAAGAAGTCATTTCCCACCATGTTTCTTTATGTTCACTTACTGCTCCAGGCTTTGCAGAACTGACATTTATTTTCCCCTCAGAAGAGGGATAATTCTCTATTTTTCGTTTTCGTTTTTTCATTTCCATTTCTAAGCAGCTGACAGTTCCCTACCTACGGAGTCTCTGGAAATCCAGCCCAGTCAGCAAATTTCGTGTGCATAAAGGGCTGTGAATGAGAGGTGGCCGGCGAGGCCGTGTTGAGGCTGTCGCTGCGGAGCGGGGCCATGCGGGGAGCGGGGTGGGAGTCCGGGAGGTGGGCGCAGGGGAGGCCGCCCGGGCCCTGGGGAGGCCGCTCCGTGCGCAGCGCCGCTGTCACCTGCTTGTTTAGCACAGGGCACCCCAAGGGAGCAAGGTCCCCCCGCGGGCGCGCAGGTGTGAAAGGGAGAAGCTGCTCCCTAGGGCTGCAGGAAAGCAGCAGTTACCTGCTCCACGTGTAGATCCGTGCCGCTGGAGGCAGCTGGCGCGGGGACGCGGGGCCGCCTGTTCCCTGGGGACATGCACATGTCCGAGTGGGGTGTCAAGCTGCAGCTCCC
>VZSG01000545.1:216840-237997 GCA_013398315.1 Nothoprocta pentlandii
CCCGCCTGGATGGGAGCGGGTGCCCCGAGCTCTGGGTGTCCCTGCTGGAGCAGGGGCTGCACTGGGGGATCCCTAGAGGTGCCTGCCAACCTCAGCCATTCTGGGATGCAAGTGGCCCGCACGAGCGCCGTGGGTGAAGAGTGAGGCAGCTCTGCCTTCCCTGCCTGGCCCGGGGCTCTGCAGGAGGGTTACGTGAAGAACCGCAGCTGAGCTAGAGGCGCTGCTGAGGCCACGAGGGGAGGCAGAGGCAGGAGGCAGACGACTCATCCTGCAGGAGAGCCGGCGGAGGAGAAACCCCAGCAGGTGGAGAGGGTTTCAGTAACCAGGGAGCAGGGGAACCAGGAGAGGGGGACAGGGCAGAGCGCGTCCTGCGTTCACCCTGGCAGCCCCCAGGAGGTCTAGGTGCAGGCGAGCAAGGAGGATGGTCGGAGTACCATTTTCAGGGCCAGTACCTGCGGTGGACACGTGCTCAAGGCCGCTTGTTGAGAGGCTTGAGAGGCACCCGGGAATAACCTGCAGGAGCTTGGGGTGAGCCTGGCGGTGGCTAGAACATATTGAAAAACAAATAAAGGGTGTTTCCACCTGTGATTTGTACTGCTTCACTTCATAATGCACATAGAGAGGGCATTTTTCAGCCCAAAGTTAAACATCAGGTGTCTGAACACTCTTCCTGTAAATGTGTTGTGAGAAGGATGTACGTGCGCTCCGGTACAAATCCGAGAAGATGATTAGAAAATATCTGCCATGAATGATAAGGTTAGGTGGGAGGACTCCTTTCTCTTCCCTCTTTTCCTGTTTTGCGTGATTTACCTGTGTTTTCACCTAAAGGTTTGCCAAGCATTTGGTTATATATGCCGTGCAGCCGAGCAGTGCCTGGTGGCGGTGCCGCGGCGGTTCAGCAGGCGCCTTCAGCAGGACACTGCTAACTTCTCATTGCACTTCGCTCTGCAGTTTGAATCAAGCTTCATCAGACCGACACACCATTAGCCTGGCTTCTGCTCATCTGTTTTAATTAGGTGGCCTCTTTCTTCCTGATAAATGCTCTCCGGCAGTCCCCTTCGCCCCCCTGTGCTTCTAGAAGATGATGAGTGTTTTTTTCCAGGGATATTTTCAGTGTTGTATCTGGGAGAACAATCCTGGGCTGCAAAACCAGGTGGTCACGAAGTAAAATGGTTACCTGGAAATCAATTCAGTCAATGCGTGCAGATGCCCGTTCTGCCTGAGCGAGAGGAGGAAACTGCAGCTTTGGCATCTAAAATTCACCGTGTTCAAGCATAATATTTAACAACGCTTTTTTTTTATGATATGACCACATGAATCCTAAAACCCCAAATCTGTTTCATTTAATAGTAGGTCCCTCCTGACTCATTTTGCATGCAGTACACAGAGTAGCATGACTATTCTGGGATATGATCCCAGTAACAGTGGTGAGTCATCAGCTGCTGCAGCAGTAATGATATGAGGAACTATTTATTACTGCTCTTCTAAGCTGTGAGTTCTTCTAAGCAGTGAGTTCATCTAGAAATTATGTAATTATTCCTCCTGGATGGTTTTTCTTATTGGTTTGTAATTACAAAATATTCTCAGAACACTTCTGTATTTTAAAATTAAGTCCTCGGAATGACTTAATGCAAGAAAAACCGCGAGATTAAATCTTACCTTGTTTATGTTCATTTTATCAATTAATAATACAGCTTTCTAGATGTTGTTGCCCAAACTTCACGTTTCTTTTTGCAAAGCTGCTTAGCCCCCCGTTCAGTAGTTGAATACACTTCTAAAGAAATCCCTGCTGCAGAATCGCCCAGGCTTAGGGAGGATCCAGTAGGAGAGAAGAGTCCCTCTCGGAGGAAGGACGTGCTTTAGCAGCTTTACCAGTCCCTAACAACAATAGACTCAATGGCAAAATTGCGGCTAACTTTTTTCCGGCTGATCTCCAGCGTTAGCAGCGATTCTGCTGCTCTCCTCGAGCCTGGGCCACCTCCCCGGGTGCCTTCAGAGTCCGAGCCCTCCTGGGCTGCCCTGGCAGAAGCTCCCACGTGCCTGGCGATGCTGCGCAGGCCTCTGTCGCTGGTGACCTTCCTGCAGATCTAGCTGGAATATTTGGCAAGCACCTCCAGAACAACTCTGCTTATCAGCTCTCTGGACGAGAGAGGTCCTGCGCCATCTTCTAAAACAGGACATAGCTCTGCCTCGTGCCTGAATTTGTTGGCCGTGTCCCGCAGGGCCCCTTGGCATGTCCTTAGGTGAAGAGAAACAAAACATCCCCGTGGTGGCACAAGGGCAGCGGCCATCACACGCCTCTCGGCTCGTTAGGAAAGGCCGCTCTCCCATCCGTGGCCACCCAATATCCGTCATGTGTTTGCAGCCGTCATGTAAACATCTGATAAAATGGGTAGTGGCAGAGAAGGAAAGGGCAGGGGGCTGGTCCTGCCAGGAGAGGAGCTCCAAAGCGGACAGTCCCGACGGCCCCGTTGGCCCCGATGGCCCTGTCGGCCCCACCACGTCCGCATCCCCAAACGGTGCCGGGGGCCGTGCGCCTGCCAGCGCTGAGCCCCGAGCAGCTCTGCCCGCGCTGCTTTAGCCAGGACAATGTTGCTCGGCCATAACCTCTGTTTAGAAAGATTTTTAAAAGAAAAAAAAAGTGCCCCTGTCTAGCATTCATTCCTTAAGGTTTTATTGCAGAGCTTGAGACCGCACAGCGTCTTTGCTGCAGTGTCTGCTCCCCAAGACAGCGTGCCGGCAGGTCCCTGGGGGCCAGTGCCCTGCTCAGCACGGCCTCCCTGAGGACATCAGTTGGTCCAAGGCGGAGGTGCTCAGGTCAACAGTTGCTCAAGTCACAGGTGACGGGGCGACCAGGGGACCATCAAGCTCTCCATGCGCTGCCTGCCTGTGCCCGCTGCCCTGTGCTTTCAGCTGCGGATGCTGAGGAGGAGAGTGGGAGCGAAGGCCCTGCTGTGCGCAGGCGTGCGGAAGCGCGGAGAGGCGCCTGCCAGCGCGGGAGCCAGCACTAGCTGAGGCGGTCCTGCCCGGTCGGGGGGTGCCGAGCGAAGGGCCCCGTGTCGCCACGATCACAAAAGGCTGCCTCGGTTTTGCTGTTCTTCTGGAAAAATGGTGAATTGTTTGAAGCAGCGTCTAGAAAAACAAACAGACCCTCTTTGCTTGACTGTAATAAAACTACACTGTGTTTTAAAGAATATTTTCTTTAAACTCCATAATTGCTGCTGGTTCCCCAGGGCAGTTTCAGCACCAGCAGGGCAAGCCCCGCAGGTGAGCGCAGCTGAGCACGGATGCGATGCTACATGTTTGCTGTGCGCGCGCTTGGCTGGGGCACAGCTGCCTTTGCAGCCCAAATGCAGAGCTGCTTTGCTTCTTTACATCATGAACTTACCGCTCACACATTTCCCTGCGATTCAATACCCTTTACATGGCAGCATTTTTTCCTCTGTAACTCAAAAAAAAGGAAAAGCTCTCCTGGGCACTGAAGGAGGGTTTATGCAATAGGTTGCGGTGGCTCCATCAAGGCTGTTGTACTTGATGTTGTGAATATCTGTTTAATCAGTGGTTTAGAAAAAGACCCTATTAGTGCTGAGTGATTCTTGTTCCTTGGACCGCCACGAGAATTTCATGCTCTCGTGGAGCCTGCGTGGAGCGAGGCCGGCTCCCTGCACTCCAGCTTGTATTGCGCCTGCTTTGTGCTCACGAGACGCTCGAGTACAAAATAGTTGTTGAGATGCTCGTGCAACTGCTGCTACAAGGGGCCAGAGAGGAGCATTGCTAACACGGGATTTCTGTGACAAATTGCTCTGGTTAATCAACTAAAATCTCTTCAATCCTGACAGTCAGCAAGCAGCTCCGCTGTCCTTATTCACATTTTCAGTTCTGAATTTGCTTGAGAAGCCATCTCCTTCCATGAGTGGGACTTCCATGGGTAGAAGCCCCAGACGAGGTCTGGCTTGTGAAGCTTTTATTATGATGCCTTCAGTCTTAAGGCACAAACAGATGTAATGATTTGGGGCCATGCCTGCACATCCCTGCCTGTTCACACTGAATACTTCGCCTACTGAATAACTGAATTGTGGTCAATTGTAGCCAATATTCTCCTAATATTTTTTTCCTAAACTCCGAGTGTGGAGGGCTGTATTTCTGCGCTGTTTACTGCTGCTGGACTTGGTGACTGATCGCTGCTTTTAACAAATTCACAGTTTGGAGCTGCAAAGTGTTCTGCTCTGTGCTCCCATGTATTTATTTCTTTTGAACAGTTTGGCTTTATGATTTGGAGTTAGTGACTCCAAAATAGGAAATCCATCAAACGGCTTCCAGGGTGAGATAGCGCTTCGGAGAGATCCCTAATCAGGTAAGATGAAAGTGAGCCCTGAAGCAGCTCTGGAGAAGTTTTGCAGGTTGAGAGCAAACAGCAGTGTTATTAAAGGCTGTTTTGGGTGCCAGCAGTGCGCTATCGGTGTTCGCATCACAGAAGTTATTCTTTCCCCAGAGATTTGTTTGAGTGCAGCAAGAAGATGCCTGGATGCCGTGTGTCTGGTGATGGGCACTCAGGAGCTCGGAGCTTTCCTGGAGGGCTTTGTGGAGGGACTGGGCTTCGAGACAGGGCTTCAGCAAAGAGAGAACCTCGCGATAAGGAGACTGTTGCAAGCCTGAACACGCTCTAGGGGAGGAGTGTACCTGTTTGGATACAAGTTATGAAAATAAATCCAATAACCCGTTCAAATAATGGACCGAATGAAATGGCCTGGCACGGTCCTTGGTGCAGTAGCATCCCCATGTTCACAGCTTGACCTGGTTTCAGTACCCGTAGGTGGGCTCAGAGCAGCTCAAGATGTTAGCCCAGAAAATGTGCAATCCGATGACACAGACACCTTCTTCCCTTGCTGTTCAGGTTAAGCTGAGGAGAACGGAACAATCTGTGCTGTCCGTGACTGCTGGGCGCTGCTGTCGCTTGCCTGCTCCCCAGCCGGCGAGGGGACAGCCCTGTGGCCGGTGCCTTGGGGCAGCCCGCGTGCCAGCTGCGCTCCCAAGGGACGCGCCACAGGCCACAGTTCCCTTTGCGTTAGCGCTGACGTCCCGGGGGATGGCGGAGCTGGAGCCCACGCGGCCGCCTGCGGGGACCAGCTGGGCAAGCGCCTCCCGATAGGCAGGACCTCCCGCTTCTCCGGGATTTTTACAGAGTCCCAGAATCCCAGAATGACCGAGGTTGGAAGACACCTCTAGGGATCCCCCAGTGCAGCCCCTGCTCCAGCAGGGACACCCAGAGCTCGGGGCACCCGCTCCCATCCAGGCGGGCTGGCAGATCTGCAGAGCAGGAGCCTCCGCAGCCTCCCTGGGCAGCCTGGGCCAGGGCTGGGCACCCTCACAGGGAGGAAGTTCTTAGCAGCAGGGGGGACGGAGCAGCTGCTCCATCCTTGGCTGTTGAGAAGAACTTGAAAGGCAGAAGGAATTCCCTCGGGCAGCGGGATCGCTGCCTGCGCTGGCCGCGGTGAGGATGGGGAGCCGCCCGCTGCGCTGCGCCCCGCGTTCACCAGGGCTGATGGCAGTAAGGGCAAGGGCAGGTGATAAGAGCCACGGATGTGCGTTCGGAGAAGCAACAGCTGCTTCAGGGAAGCCAGGGTTTCTTCTCCAGGGCACTTAACCAAGTACCTGATGCTGGCTCGTTGCGGGCTAAGGCTGAGGAAGGGCTCTGCAGCAGGGGACAGGCCACACTGCGAGTCCTGGGCCAGTGGGGCAGGGCCGGCCCCGGCTGCACCCGGCTCCTCCTCACGGGTGCCGGGCAGTGGCCCCACGCGGGTGCTTCGCCCTGCGTCCCCGTCCCGCCTCAGGAAGCGCTGCGGCAAGACCCTTCTCAGCACAGTCCTTACCTCGCAAGAAACCCGCTAGTGAGAGCAGCAGGCTGGGCTGCCAGCGGCTGCAGCAGAGCAGGAGCGGCGAGCAGCGGCCCTGCCACATCCCAGCGGGGAGGAAGCGGCTTTTTCCTTCCTAATGGCTGCAATAATCCCGCTAGGGCAGCGTGGGGAGGGAGAGGAGTCAGGGACTGCGGGAGGCTCCTTGGTGCTCCCCAGGTCGCCAGGGTCACGGTGCAGGAAGGCGCTCGCCTCGTCTGCTGGGCATCCCGTAGCCCCGGGCTGGAAGCAGAGCCAGGTGCTTGGCAGCCGCAGGCTGCTCGGGTGCCTGGGCGCTGCATGCGCTGCACGGGAGCCATCCGTTGGGAAAACCGGGAAGCGGCCTCGCGCGCGGCTGACGCCTGCCACCTGCCGTCCCCTGCACCGCGACACGGCCCTTGCATAACAGTCGCAGCACCTTCTGCCCTGGCCGCTTGTGTAACGCAGATTCGCCTTCCCGCAGCGCTGCAGGAAGCAGCTCAACGTCTCCGGCTCATCCTAGCGCCCGCACACCCAGCCGGAGCGGGGAGAGCCGCTTCCCGGGGAGCTCCGTGGGCTCGGCCAGGACGGGGCGTCCTGCTCCTGCCACAGAGGCTGGAGAGCCGAGGCTCCTTCCTGCGCCTCCAGCTGGGAAACTGCTGCGAGGGAGGGAAGGGATGGAAAACCCCCGCGCTGGCCTGGGGATTTCTGTGGGAGCGGCTCCGGGAGGCCCGTGCCGGCAGGGAATATCGGTTCTCATGTTAAAAATGGGGACGAGGAAGAGCAGGGTCAGTGGAGGAAGGAGAGTCAAGGTGAGGCAGGCAGGTTTGGCCTATGGCAAAATTTGCTCTTGTCGTCTGTAGACTAAAAATTTTAGTGTCAAAATGTGTGGGAGAATTGGAGCTCATTTGCTGGATGCGTATGGATTAATTCCCCACTGGCAGCTGTTTGTGCCGTAGTTATAGAGCTGATTTTCTTCTGTCGGTTCTGTGGGCTGAAATAAATTGTGCTCCTGCTGCCGTTGCTGAAAGAATAGATAGTAAAGAGCAAAACTAATATAAAGTGAGCCACTGCGAGCTTCAAGGTGTGTTTAAGCAGTCTGGTAAGCAAACGCTGACGGAAGCGCGGCAGGCGTGGGAATGCCCCTGGTGATGTATGCCTCTGCTATACTGATGCTATAACGTGCCTGGTTTCTTAGGGGTCTAGAAGTGTTTGCCCTGCTGCTCGTGCTCACCCTTCTCACACATTTCTCCGTGCTCGAGGGCCCGTACGTAGGAGCAAAGAGCGCGGGAGCAAAGTGGCTGTCACCTTCTCCCTGCACACGAGGAGCAGCACAGCTGGCAGGAGAGGCAGCCCTGCATCTCGGCATCCCCGGGAGCAGTTTCCGGAGGCAGCAGAACCATTATCTGCAACACCCCCCAACACCCACACACAAACAGATAAATATTTCTGTTAAAAATACAGTCGCTGAAGCAAAGTTTGCAGTGCCCAGGACGCAGTGCCCAGGACGCAGTGCCCAGCACGGGGACAGGCACGCGGAGCTGCTGTGACCTCGGGCCCCTCGCACTCCGAAATCCCCTGTGTGATTCTAGCTAGTGAGGTGAACGCTGCCCTCAGGGTTAAGGGGCCTGCGAGAGGCCGCGGTCCTGCCGTGGTAACACTGGTGCCACCATGACCTCAGGCATGGGCTGCAACAGCCAAGCGAGGAAGCACGAGGGAGGCCCTACAGGAGCAGGCGGTGGAGGCCGCGGCTGCCTGGAGTCGACCCTCCGCTTTGCAGCTCTCTGAAACTCGCTGGGCAGATGGCGCGGGACGAGGTGCCGCGGGAGTGTCCCCGTCCCCGCGCCCGAGCGGCTGCAGCCGCCACGAGGCGACTGCCGCGGAGGGGCGGCCGGAGGGACGGCCGGGCTCCCCGCTCCTCCTCGCTGCTGCTGCGCGGCCGGGGCCGTCGCTCCCGGCGCCGGAGCCCGGCGGAGCCCGCGGTCACTCAGCCTCTGCTTCCTCCGCAGCTTCGACGTGGAAAATGGCCCGTCCCCGGGGCGCAGCCCGCTGGACCCGCAGGCCGGCTCCTCGTCAGGCCTCGTGCTGCACACCACCTTCCCCGGCCACAGCCAGCGCCGCGAGTCCTTCCTCTACCGCTCCGACAGCGACTACGACCTGTCGCCCAAGACCATGTCCAGGAACTCCTCTCTGCCCAGCGAGCAGTAAGTGCCTGTGCAGCTCCCATTGCTGTCGCCGGGAGCTTCCCGCGATCCCCTGGGAAGAGGCCCAGGGCCATGTGCATTCAGAGCCCACGTGGGAACAGGCCCCTTTACTCTAACGTCTAATAAGAGTTTCTGAATCCACATTCTAAACTCATCATATTCTAAATGTTCTATAAGTAAATTTAAATATTTCATATTCTAAAAGCAGCAGAACCGAGGGAGGAGCCGAGGCAGGTGGTGCTTGAGGATCAGCGCAGCACCGAGCACGAAGCTTAGATGGCCCTCTTGGATTTGCAGCCCTTGGCTTTAAAAGACATAGCCTTAAAGTTTCAGAGCAACTATTAGGCTGGAAAAACGGGCTCACTCGGGAGCTGAACTGTTAGGGGAGCCGTGGATGCTTCGCTGTGAATTAGAAATATGAGTAGCACAAGATGCACAGGGAGAAGCCCGCACAGGACACCCTGCTCCCAGAGCTCGCTTTTACTGAGCTCACTGGAGACCAAGGGGCCTCTCCAGGTTACACACGTGCAGCGTTTTATGTGAATTGTGCATTCCAGCAATCGCCTGTGTCCTGGCGGCCGGACAAGCGGGATGGATGAGGGGCTCGGGAGCCGTGCTCCCACTGCTGCCCTGGCTGTGTCCAGCGCTCCGGGAGCTGCTGTGAGGCCGGGCCAGGCATGGGCACCCCGGGGCTCAGCAGGGGCCGGTTGCGGGCAGCGGGTGCTCCCGGGCTGGGATTTGCCTGACTTGCCAATTTAAATGTGGGCTCTAGGACCACTTTGATGAAATGTGGGGCTCAGCAGCGTTCGTGCCTGGGCCAAGGCGATGGCCTCAGCGCCCGTGTCTCCGCTCTAGCCCCAGCTGTGGCCTCTCCAGCTGATGACGGAGTGATTTGCCCAGAGGTTATGCGATGGAAGAGGACAGACAAGCTCCCCATTGCAGTAGCGTTGGAGCTGCAACACACACCCACAGACCCAGGAAATCCAGCTGTGACCTCAGCCAGGCGGTCGCGTGTTCTCCACCGCGCTGCGAGCCCTGCCTTAGCTCAGCTCTCCTGCCCTTTGCTGCCTGGTGTTAGCTGTCCCAGTGGCTGCTCCAGCCGGGAATGTGTCTGGGCTGCGAGCAGATGCTGGGAGCGAGAGACCTTTCCATCAGGAACTAGCATCCATGCCCCATTAGACAGAGAACCAGCCCATGAGTCAAGGCTTTTTGGGGAGGTGGGAGGCTGTGCAGGGAACTGTGCTGCCAGAAGGCCCCTGTCCCCAAGGCGGAGGAAGCTCTGTTTGGGATGAGCGTGTTTGCCTGCCGCTCGCAGAGCTCGGGATGGAGCTGTCCCCGTGCAGAAGAGGAAGAGGAGGAGGAGGGCGCGCAGCTCCTTGCCCAGCACTGTGCCCCCATGTCACCCATAAGGGCCTGCCACAACACGAGCCGAAGGCTGCTGGCTCGGCAGAGGGTCTTGGTGCAGGTTCCGAGCCTAGTTGCACGGCAGGCACGCGGACACGGAGCACGGCAGGGAAACGCCACACGAGTCCCTGGAATGCTCTGCGTGGCACAGACGAGGGTTCTCCTTTCTCCCTAGGCACGGGGATGACCTGATCGTCACACCTTTCGCACAGGTGAGTTTGCTGTCCACCACCTCGCTTGAACAGACCCTTGAGAGCCGCAGCTGCAGTCTGCGCCATCTCCCCTCCGTTCGCCCTAGGTCCTGGCCAGCCTGCGGAGCGTGAGGAATAACTTCACGTTGCTCACCAACTTGCACGGGACAGCGAACAAGTAAGCACCCCTTCCCCCCGACCCGTTCCCTTTTCCGTGTGTTCATTGTGCGGATAGGCAGGGAGCATCGTTCCCGTGTAGAGCCGGGAGCGGGGCCGGGAGCCGGGAACGGGAGCGGGGCTGGGAACGGGAGCGGCGCCGCCGCGGAGCACCAGGGGGCGCCCTAGCGCCGCGGCGGGGCGGGCGCGCGAGCCGCGGGGCCCCCCGTGTCCCCCGTGTCCCCCCGCGTCCCCCCGCGTCCCCATGCGCGTGGGTCAGCTCCCGCGGGCTCCGGCTCTGCTCCCCGGCCCGGCAGAGCCGCCCCCGGGCGGCCAGGCCAGCCCCGCTGCTCCCGCTCAGTCATCGCGCCTGGCTCCAGGCGCTGGAAAATGTAGCGAGTCCGAGGAGAAGGAGGAGCGGATTGTGCTGCTGGGAATATTAGGTCTGTACGAGAAGGAATATCCTTTCGTTTTGCCAGGAGAAAGAATATCCCTTCCTTTGTGCCACCTGGGCTTCCCCCGGCTGGCGTCAGACGTGCGGTTTCAGAGCGCGCGTCACTGACGCTGGGTTAAGCTCTGCGCCTGACCTACATTCCCACTCCCGTTTTAAAGAAACAGAGTCGCAGACAAGGAGGAGATGCCCACAGGCAGCAGGCAGCGGAGCAGGGCCGGCAGGGAAGGATGCAGCGGGATCCTGTGGCCGCACAGCAGCCGCTCAGCCCGCAGCCCAGGTGCTGCTGCCCTCCCTGCTCCGCACTCCGCTTTCCAGAGCCGGAGCGCAGCAGCAGCTCGAGGGGCCGGGAGGCAGCCGGGCTGTGACCCGGGTGACACAGGCTCCCTTTGGAACCCTACCCAGCTGGCCAGGGCTAAGTGTGAAGGGCACAGGAGAAGCGCTCCGTGGGATGTGCCGCGGCCTGGGGCAGCACGTGCTCGCTCCTGCCCGCAGCTGCTGCCTGCCCGGACTGGGATTGTCCATCTCGTGATAGGGGGAATTCTTCCTAAACTTCAGCCCTGGGGATCATGAGAATTGGAGCTCTGCTTCTCCCCCCCGCCGCGTTCCTCCTCTGCCGCCCCCTCTCCCAAAGAGCAGAGGAGGACACTCTCCCTTGGGAACTGCTGGAAAATCTGACTCTTACCGCAGGAGGGAAAAAAGCACAACCAGAACGGAGATTTTCTGGCCTCTTGCATGAGGATTTTAGGACAGTTTCCTGCCTGGAGAAGGAGCGAGCGTGATTAATGGAGTTGAACGCGTGCCGCTGGCAGCGGGGCCGGGGCGGCGAGGAGGCGCCTGCAGCGGCGGCGGGCGGCCCCCTGCCCGTGGCACCTGCCCAGGGCCTCGCCGGGGGTCCCTGTCCCCCCGGGCCTGCAGGGCCCCCCAGGGCTCCGCACAGACACGATCGGGCAGATACGCGGAACGGGCAGCAGCTGCAGGGCGCCAGGGCCCACGTCTGCTGCCCCGCAGCCAGAAGAAATGAGAGTTTGAAAAAATACATCGTGGTCCAACATGAAAAAAACTGAGCAGTTTGATTTGGCAAATCTCACCTGGAAATGTTTGGCCATTTGGAGGAAGGCCAGGCCCTTCTGCCAGGGAGCCCTGCTAGCCAGACTCGAGGCAGCCTGGGGCGTCTGGCATCCCCAGGGCTCCGGCGAAGCTGGGGCTGCTCCCCGGGCTTGTGACAGCGCTCGGCGGCTCCAGCCCTGCTGCCACCTGCAGCCGAGGGCGCTGAGGGTGGGCGCTGTGGCCCTGTGCGCCCTTGCAGCACCTGGGGACATGTAACCTGCGGGGCCTTCTGTAAAACTGCTGTGGGCCACTGACTGCCAAACCATCTTAAAGTGTTTAAGGCCCTTGCCTGCCAAACCGTCTTAAAGCTTTGAGGCTGCGGAGAGCAGGAAAAGGGCTGTTTGCGCTAAATGGCACCTACTTAGAGCGCCCTTGCTGTCCCCGCAGGCGATCTCCTGCCACCAGCCAGCCGCCCGTGTCGCGAGTGAGCCTGCAAGGTAGGTGTGCGAGGCGGCCGCGCTGCGCCGCGCGTGGGGCTCGCGGCCGTGTCGGGCATGGCCGTGTCGGGCACAGCCGCCTCGCCACGTCCCTGCCGCACACCGGAGCCTCCGCAGCCGCTCCGTGGCGCTTGTAGAGCTCCACCTCGGTCGCGTGCCAAGGCGGCCCCGCTCACTGCTGCTGCCTGCCCCGTGCACCGTCGTTGTGTCTGGGGCATGTGGGGGCTCTCGGAAATTGTAACTGCAGCGTTCCTGACCCCGGACATCTGCGCAAGCTGCAGGACACCCCGTCCTCTCTGGCTCTCCCAAGCTCCTATGGGAGAAGGGGAGAATTCCGCGTCCCTTTGAGTGGAGGGTCTGGGACCCCACGGCCGTGAGGCAGCCGAGCGCCGCTGCGGGTGCCAGGCAGGGCGAGAGGCCACGTACGAGTCCAACATTACGCTTGAACGTTTCATGAGTTCATGTTTCGAATGGATTAGTGGGTCTGAAGTAAGGTCTGTTATCGCCTGCGATGTGCGCAGAGCGAGTGTGCAGCCCTGCACTGAGCCGTGCTGGGCACGTGTCCGCGGGTGCTGGGCACTAGGTAGGATGGGGCTGCAGAGGCAACGATGGCCCCTTGCTTACTGAGGAAGTTTCCACTTAAATGCAGCAAGAGCCAGGATTTTTAGGGGCTTTTTCAGTGTTTGCAGCTTGCTTTCCCCAGATGGGCTTCCGAGGGGGGCAGTGGGGAAGGTGGGAGAGCTTTCCCTCGGCGAGCACGTCCTGCTGTGTGCCAGCAGCTCCCGCACCTCGAAGGACGCGGCGTGTTTTTCCTGCAGGTTTTGGAGAAGGAAGCCGTGATGTTTTGATTGGGACTAGGCTGCCTTACATCCTTCTAGATAAAGGAATGTGTTTTGAAACCCAGTGTGTTTATATACTGCAGATTGGGTAGCCGGCCAGGAGCAGTATTTTCCTCTCATGCTCCCGTGTCACACGTTGATTCAGAGATTTACCAGCATCAATTGACATCAGTGTGAGCACCTCGTATCTGTCTCCTTTGATTTGTCATTAGCGCGGTGATTTATATCCTGTTATGGAAAGTACAGAACTCGGGGTTTAAAGCGAACTAGCATACATTAATAAAATTACCCCGGAGGGAGACAAATTACATTCAGCGTTTGCAGTGGAAGTAATACATGCCAGCTGTTTACTCAGAGGAGAATATTAGAGGATTTGTCAGTTGTTGCAGAGCGAGAAGAGCCAAATCCTTTCGCGGTGCCGAGGACTTGCATCACGAGGCCCCGGCTGAGCGGGAGAGCGGCGCCCAGGGCTGAGAATTCAAGTTTTGGCTTTCTTTTTCCTGAAACCGTGAAAAATTCTGGTTGAGCTTCTCATGAGACTAACGCTGTCGATGCCGAGAGTGATGTCAGTGCAAGTTTCAGAGGTTTCTTAACGTTATGACCAGGCCATAAAAGGAAGAGGAATATGTATCGAACATCCTGTGTTTTGTCCTTGGTATCAGCTTAAGTAAATCTGGCAGATTTTTCCTGTTATTTTGTTAAAACTGCAGATCAGAGGAACAAACAAAATTGCATGTATGCCTTCCCTAAGAGCGCGCAATATGGGAA
The DNA here is from genome assembly GCA_013398315.1 of Nothoprocta pentlandii. NCBI lineage: Eukaryota > Metazoa > Chordata > Aves > Tinamiformes > Tinamidae > Nothoprocta > Nothoprocta pentlandii. The sequence continues at coordinate 230,271 of VZSG01000545.1, forward strand.
TAGGTAGCTGGAGCAGAGAGCGCCGAGCTCCCTGACTAGCTCTTGTGCTGTCGTGCCGGGAAGGCTGCGGGGACCGTCGGGGCTCGGGGCTCCCCGAGCGGCTGCAGCACCGGGACCCGATGGGCTGCCCGGCCGCCTGCCTGGGGCTGCCGCCGCGGGCACGAGCCCGCTGGGGCACGAGTGCCCTGGCACACAGGCCAACGCCGCGTTGCTTTCCCAGATATTCCGCTTCTTTTAACAAAAGTGACCTTGCTGCCGCGGGTCCTTTCGGGACGGGGCAGAGGCGGCCTGAGGGCAGGCGGTGCCGCCAGGTCTCCGGGAGCATCTCGGCGCAGCGGGCGCCCCGGGGCCCTTCCTTTGGGCGCAGCCTGATTGCAGCGTGGCCTCGCAGCTCATGGCACTGCTGCAGCTCCAACATGGCCCGAGGCCTGGGGTGGCACCGGCGGGCAGCTCCCTGCCCGCGGCTCTCCAGAGCTGCCCGAGGTCCTCTCGGCATTGCCCCACTCCCCTGCACGTCTGCACGTTTGCCCTCCTCACGTGCCTTGACACGAGCTCCAGCCTTGTGCTCCTTCGCTTCTCATGTGGGTGTGCGGTGCGCACGCCCGTGCGGGAGCGCTTGCGTGGAGCATCAACAAAGACTGGATAGCGCCGGCGCTCGTGCTGCCGAGAGCCGGGAAGCTGCGTGCCGGGCAGCGCGGAGCCGCGCAGCGCGGCCGGCGCCTCCCGCGGCACCTGCGGGACAGGCGCTCGAGCTGGACACGGGGCCCTCGGCTTTCGCTGCGTGGAGATGGGTTGTCCAAGCCAAGCAGATCGTGGTACTTTGGGCTTCTAACGAGCACGTGGAGCCCTGCTCCTACGGATGACCCAGTAACAAAGCAACGCTAAAAGGTAGCAATGGTGCACGGGGAAATTAGAAATTTGACGATAAAGCATTGGAGACTAACACAGGTTTTATTTTTGAAGGCTGCAGTGCTATAGCAATGCAGGTAATTCAAGACTAGCAAAGCTGTAGAAGAAATCAGCAGTCATCTTAACGCCCCGAGCGAGTAAAAGCAGGGCTGCCCAACCACGGGGTAACCCAGCGCGTGGCCCAGCGAGCTGCGGAAGTCAGGGACACAAGCGAGGGGCCGGCAGCGCCCCGAGGGGCTGCTCGCGTCCCAGCAGTTCGCTCCCGACTCCGTTTCGCGTGTTCGTCCCGCCGGCAAACACACCCCCCCGAAAGTTGGACTCATGCTTCTTACTAAGTATTTCAGTTATGCTATTGACGTCAATGCAGTCATTAAATAGATTGCCGGCCCTCCCATCAGCAAACCTGTGCCAACGACCTAGAGGCAGACACATTTTAAAAGAAGAACATCAGGTTTTCTTTTAGCAATTGAGAGAATACGAGAAAAGTTTCTTCTGAAGTCACTGTGCTTTGCAATATGACTTTTTTTTTTTTTTTTTTTTTTGCTTAATTTTCTAAGGCTCCTTTACTGCTAAGATAATTGCTGCAATTGCAATTATTTAAGAGGCTGCTGTTAGGTTACCCTGCACATAAACAACTCTAAATGGGGCTAAAGAGTGCGGTTTTGTGATCAGCTCCGGCTGAAAAACGACACCCGTTGTGCGTCTCCCGGCTGGATTTTTTCCCGTATCGGGTGACGGGAGCTGCTCCGGCAAAGCTGCCCCGCCGTTGGCTCCCGGGCCACCGCCACGATGGATTTCCTGCCCTGTGCCGAAGCAAAGAGCCCCGCTCGGTGTGCGGCCACGCGAGCCCGTGCCCCGCGGTGCCGCCCCCGAGGAGCTGCCCGTGCAGGTCACCGCGGAGCTGGCGCTCGGCAGCCCGCTGGGAGCAGGGGACCTGCAGGGTGTCCCATGACGGAGGGGCCCTTCGGAGCCCCCTCGCCGGCGCAGCGAGTCCCCGCTCGGGGTGACGCTGCCGGTGTCGGCACCGCAGCAGGGCCGGAGCGGGCTCGTCCTTCCTGCCCTGTGCAGCCTGCCCTTGCAGGAATGCCCCACATGGCCGTCCTCCTAAAGAGTGTGGAATCGGGGTAGTTTGGATGACGAAGAAGAAACAACTGTTAATTATTGATGGTTGTTAACAAAACGTGCCAGGTTCTCGAGTTAATTCATTTCCCTGGAAAAACTGCTTGCGGAGGTTTGCATTTATTCAGTAGCCCCGTTCAAGCTGCCTCGCAGTTTGGCCCCGTGGAGCAGCTTGCAGCGTCCCAGGGCGCTGTGGCTGGGCGGACAGCGCAGTGCGGCGAGGCACCGCTCCCGGGCGGCATTCGTGCCCGGCGTGCACAGCCGTGCCCAGCGCAGCCGCCAGCCCCAAGGCTGCGGGCGGATTCTGCGGCTTCCCTGCTTCCTAGGAGCCCTCATCAGTAGCCGTTATTAAGCACTAACTACTTGGGTCATTAGTTTTAATTAAAAAGCCTCTCTGCCTTTTTTTTTTTTTTTTGATGTAGATATTCTAATATAAATATTCCCCTGTCATTTCATCTCCCTTTCCAAGAGGAAATGAAACATCTGTGCCCGTGAAAATTGCCGTACCCACCTCCGCACGCCTCCACAGCGGCGTTGTCCCGGCGTTGCTCGGAGCGCCCGGAGCCGCCGCCGCGGCCGCCCGGCTGCACCCAGCCCGTGCCCTGCGGCCCTGCATCTGCGGGCCGAGCTCAAACCTTAGCGCGAGTCTAAACGGGGCTTTTCAGTGAGGGCGGCTTCTTTTCTTTGCACTGCATTCGTGGCCAGGGCTGGGGTGTGAGTAGGGATTGGGCTCCTTCCTGCCCTCTCAGCGAGGAGGGATCCGGGATCCAGTTCCCCGTCAAAACAGGAGTGTTTTCCGCTCTAGCAGGAATACTTGACACAACAGGGTCCACGTCAGATGACTGCGCTGGGCATCCACCTTGACGCAAGCTCTTCGGACAAGGTATTTCCCCACATTCCTCTTGCTAAAATGTCCGGAGCTTTTAGCAGCTTCCTGCCTTTGAACTGCGCTGGAGGAAACTTGGAAAGGTTTCCCTGTGTCCGGAGTGGGAGCTAACTATCCGGGAAAAGCCCAGGCTCCTGATCGCCCGTTTGGAATGTGGAGCAGAGGGGATCACTGGGGCTCACCCGGAGCCAGCGGGCGTTTTCCTGTGCTCTGAGAGGCTGCACAGGGGAAGAGGTGCGGATGAGGTAGATCAGGGAGGTGGACGTTCCTGCCCTTTGAGCGCTTAAAATATCTAATCCAGGAAAACACATTAAAATTCTGAGCTAAATCAATGTTTTAAGCTCCCATCCTTAATGATAATGCTTTCAAGAAACGGCATTTAGCCATGCAAACATCCATTTAATTGTATTTTATAATTAATATGGTTGAAGCGGTTAGCGTGCTGCCTGGGAGCAGCGCGGCTGTCGGGGCCGGCCGCGCGCTGGATGGACACACGGACACACGGACGTCCTGGCGGCCCCTTGGGGCTGTCGCTGCCCGTCCTGCAGCGGCCTCCTTCTTCACTTGTCTCAGAGGCCCTAAGGAAGTTAAGATGAAGCAGAGGACAATTCTGCGTCAGATTGCAGCCCTTTCAGAAGCCAGTCTGATTTTACAGGTCTGCTCCTTTACTGGTCACAGAAAAACAGTGCTAAGGGTAGCGCCATCCTGATCCTCGTTTAGCATTTCTGGAGAACTGACCTCATAAAAGGAGTTAATTGACCTTGTCTTTATGTTCAGTGGCAGTGGCCAACTGGGATGTGCTGTGGGTGCCTCTCAGATAGCTGCTCCCCCTCCCGCTCCGGCACTCGCTTCCCCGTGGCCGGAGGACTCCCGTCCGCGCGCAGTTCTTGGCCCACGCGGCGCTGCCCGCGCCGGGTTCTGGCCCCGGTGCCTGCGCACGGCTGTGTGCCTGAGCAGAGCACCTGCATTTTGCGTCTGCCCAAATGCAGACGCTGCTGCTTGCGGTTTGCCAAGGTCTGATGAAACACCCCAGCGCAGTCCCGTTAGGCCCGTGGGTCTGTGCTGCTCTCTCCTGCTTGCGGAGCTGAAACGGTCACCGGGGCCGCTCAGCGGCAGCTCCGGCCTCCGCTGCACCTCCTGTGAAGGTGCCTGGTGGCTGTGGGAGCACCGGCAGGGCCGGGCCGTGGAGCCCACCACGCACCGGCAGCAGTGCCGCTGCTCCTCGTTAGGGCTGTGGAAAGGCAGTGCTAATTAGCGTCGGCGGAATGGCCTCGCGGTGGCCCGGAGCACTCCTGGCAGCGGGGCCGCCTGGCGGCACGTGCGGGGCCGGCCGGGTGGCCGCCAGCAGGTGCCGTGGGCAGCGGGTGGGCTCGGGAGCGTGGCGGGGTCGCGGGCACCTCCCGCACGCTCGCTCGGGCAGAAAGGGGCCTGCGCGCTCCTTGTGGGCGCCTTGGTTGGCAGGAAACGGCGCCTGGGATTCAGATCCCAGCGCTGCGAGCCCTGCGTTGGCTCCGCGGGGTCGAGGCGGAGCGAGCGCTCTTTCCTCCCACTGCGCCGGCCAGGATTAGCTCCTGGCCCGCTTGCCATTGCGCCCGCTGCCCGCGCCCGGAGCGAGGCATTCCCAGCGTGCAGACACATCCCGAGCCCGGGCTGCCCGTGCTCTCAGCACTAAGTGACGTTTGACAGGAGGCTTCCTGCGCACTTCCCGCTGATTTGTGGTGGCAGGTACAGGCGGTGGGCGCCGCGCACGGGCCCTGCCCCCGCCGGAGCACCCGCCCTCCCCCAAGGGGAGATGCTATCTGCCATCCCCGCCACCTTCGGAGCTTCTCCGGCTTTCTGGTTAGCCAGCGTTCGGGATTAAGTGTCTGGGCTTATCTCCAGATCAGAAACGAGCTCCCTGGGAAGTTTCAGCCACCTGAAGGTTTTCGTCGTGTTTACACCTCGCCGTGATGCCCAAGGCGCAGCGCTGGCTTTGCTTTCGGAGCCCTGCTCTTTCATCTTCGCACCCCAAGATTTAAAGCTGAGGTTTACCCAGCTGATGTGGGGCGTTGGGGTGCGCTTTGATGCGTGCGCACACGCAGGCTGCAGGGGGGAGTGCTTCCTGAACTGCATCCAAGACCCTGCACTTCCTGCTAGCTGAACTTTTCCAGTGCGTTTCCAGCACTCCATGTCGGCTTTAGGGAGATATTAGTAGTATTTATTCTTTGGGAAAGAAGAATCACGACTGAACATGCTCTGCAACCTGCTGCGGTGCCTACCAAGGTTCAGAGTGTCTCTCCGAGGCGCCGTGGCGAATCCAGCTCTTTGTGGGGCTCTGCCTCAGGAGGAGAGCTCTTCTCCCGGTTCTTCGTTCTTTCTGACGGTTCCATTTTGGGGTCTCTAGTCTTTTCGGCAGCGATCACTGCCCTTCTCTGGCAGTGTTGCAGTTCAGAGGTTTCTCAAGCACTGTGCCAGGCACCTTGACGGCAGTTGGGCGCTGCAGTAAACTGCTGCTCTCCTTCAGCAGCCTCGGGCCCTGGGCTTCTCTCTGCGCTCAGCCTGCCACTGACCCCGGCAGACTGCAGAGATTTACCCCAACTGGTGCCTCGGGCTTACCCTTGGTCGCCTCTCCCGTCCTATCATCCTCTCCTAGAAAAAGCAATGCTCTTGGTACCAAACTCTCAGTGCCCTGATGGCCGGTCCAGCTGACCCAGGACGTCGCCACCAGAGAGGCACCGCGGATGGCGAAAGCTGCTTGTGGCGCCGGTGGTTATTGCCACAAAGGCTGGCCTAATTGTCCAGAGACCTGAGCTGCTCCTCCAGCTCCGGACATAATAAACAGCTAACGCCCAGCCCGAGATTAATTGCCAAGCAATTGCCCAGTTACTGCTAACAGTCAGTGGTCTGTTCAGAGAGCTGCCAATTACCGTGCATGCTCGGACGACCTGATTCCCATGACCCAGCCGGCCCTAGCTCTGCTGGGCATCATCGTGACTGCCTGCAGGTTTGTCCAGTTCTGCCTTCCCGGCTCCATCAGCGGAGCCCTTCGCTAGGCTGCCCACGCGCAGCCCGGCTCCGGGCTGCTCTCTCGGGATGAGTTTCTTATCAGGACAGTGCTCGGCACCTCCCGTGACCCATTCCCTCCTCTCACGGCGGCGATGTTCCTGTGAATCACAGGTGTCACCATCAAAGCCAGGTCTGAGGCTGGTCCCTGCCCGGTGCCGGGAGCTCTGCTGCATCCTGGCTATTCACGAGCTCTTTTCATTGTCATTGAGGGCTTCCAGTTACTGCTTGATGTCAAGATGTTTTCCTTGCCATAAGGTTCATTTCACCTCATTTCAACCACCTAAAAGTTAGAGAACATTCTCAACTAGCTCTTAAAGAAACCTTGCTGAGAGCCGAGGAGCTAACCATCCTGTTGTGCAGGAAGATCAGGAATTTCAGCAGAGGGCAACTCGATGAAGCAAGGAGCTCCTTAGTGAAGTAGAATGCAGAAGGAGAGCAGGCCAAGAGCAAGAAGAGGCCTGGTAGCCGGAGCAGTGTAAGCGAGGAGCCGTGTCCTGGCCTGCAGGCTGAATGGGGCCGCGCAGAGCCCGGCCGGGGCTGTCACTAGCTGGGGACACGAAGGGCAGCGAGAGGGATCCTCTACTAGGAGTATGGCTCCTTGGTGACAGAGTGTGGCTCTGCTAGTGCTGCAAGGTTCGGAGACACAGAGGGTGGTTGAGGGTGCCTGCTGGCGGCCAGGCACCTTCTGTAGTTCATGCAGCGAGGCGGGCACTGCCGGGCGTGACTGAGCCGTCCTCGGAGACGCGCTCAGAATAAACGCGAGCCTCCCCTCGGAGGTGCCGTCACTTTCCACTGACCGTGCAGGCAGCTTAGGCGATTAACTTCTTGAAGGCTAAAGATAGGCAGCTGAGCGCCCAGCGCGGTGACATTTCTGCGGGCTCGTGTTACGGCTCGGCGCTGCCGCTCGGGTTACGGGGCAGCTGGCCGGGCGCAGGCCCCGCTGCTGCCGCAGAGACGGCCTCGCCGCTCCGAGTGCCGGGGCGCGCGCCGGCCCCGCGCGGCCTGCCGCCTCTTCCAGCACCGTGGAGCTGCGGCTCATCACTGCCCAGGGGGACAGCAAGTGCTTTAACCTCCCGTCAATCCTGTGCCGTTCCCGACAGGCAGCACATTTTCCTGCTCTCTTTCATGTTGCCTTCGCTGGGCGAGTTGAATCGCTTTGCTCCCCATCCCGTGCTGGTTTAATCCCCGCCTCGGTGCCTCGCGGAGCCCTGTGGGCTGCGCTTTCCCCGGCAGCCTTTCCCGGCGCCCAGAAAGGACCTGGCTTTCATTAGAGCCTCTCGAGCGGCGCCAGAGCTGAGCGCGATTCCCAGCCGCGCAGCCGGGGAGTTCGTGCCTCCGTCCGCTCGCTGCCTGGGAAAGAACAAAACGCAGACAACCCCCCGAAATCCTGGCCGTGTTTTGCCGGAGGTTTCAGCCCCTGCCCCACGCTTTCCCCGGCAGTTTCGGCGTGGTTCCTGGCAGCGGCATGGCGCGCGTTTCCTGCCGGTTTTCGCAATTAGCACAGCAAGCTTTCGCTTCGCGTTTCTGTTCCCATCGCTGCGCCGCCTCGGAGCGCAGCCCTTGGCTCCCAGGCGCACGCCGCGCTCCCGGCCTCGCTCGGCCCTGCCTGCTCCCGTGTGCCGGGCCCGGCACCCCCGGGCCTCCCACGGCGCCGGCAGCCCCGAGCGCAGCCGCAGGTGTGAGCAATGCGAGCGGGGACAGCTGGCGCTTCCCGCAGAACCGGCGTCCCCCCGGGTGCCGAGCAGGGGCGGAAGGGCAGGATCAGCCA
>VZSG01000545.1:253911-272834 GCA_013398315.1 Nothoprocta pentlandii
GCGGAGCGGCGCGCGGGGATGGGGCAGCGGCGCGGCGGGCAGGCGCCGCAGCGGGGCCGCATGTCCGCGCGCCTCTTGGCAGAGGAGCCCTACCAGAAGCTGGCCATGGAGACGCTGGAGGAGCTCGACTGGTGCCTGGACCAGCTGGAGACCATCCAGACGTACCGCTCCGTCAGCGAGATGGCCTCCAACAAGGTGAGCGCCGCGGCGGCGGGACCCCTGCTCCCGGGGACGAGCAGTTTCACTGGCCCCTCATCTAGACCTGCCCCTGCGGCCCTTCCCCGACGGGGCTCCCACGGCCCCGAGAGGGGCGCCCGGCCCTGCGCGCCCTGGCGCGCGGTGGGAGGGGGACAGGCGATGGCGAGAGGGGACCCTGGAGCACACGAGGGGGCGGAGGGGGAGCAGTGGCCCCAGTCCCCGCTGCTCTTTGGGGTCCCAGCTGCACTTTGGGGTCTCCGCCACTCTTTGGGGTCCCTGCCGCCCTTTGGGGTTCCCGCTGCCCAGCCCTGTGGAGCTGCGTGGCCATCAGGCTCTCCCAGCTGGAAGTTGCTGCGGGCAGAAATGCCGCCTCGTGAATGAGCCTGTGGAATAAGTTAAGCAAACAAGTCCCGTGTCGGCTCCACTTCCCTCCCTGTTGGCGATGGCCACGGCGGGCCGGGGCGGAGGAAGCAATAAAAGTTTTATAGACGGCGCTTCCAAGGGGGGAACACTGCAGTTTCTGAGTGCAGCAGGCTGAGCCTGCAGGGAGAGCAGCGCCGGAATGCGGGCAGGAGCGTCTCCACTTTGGGGACCCGTCTGTGTCACCACACCGTGGCCGCACGCGGGACTCCGCAGCCTCATGGCAGGGAGAGCTCCCGCACCTCACAGTCCCGCGCGGCACCGCTCCTCAGCCCCCTTCCTGCAGTGCTGGCAGCTTGGGGTGGCTTCCAGGGAGCTCCTCCATCCCCGGGGGAGCAGCACCAGCTGCCGCGATGCCCCACGGTGCTTCTCCGCGGCAAAAACGGCCAAGGAGGAGTCGGGGCTCGCATCCCAAGAGAGCCCCGCGGGGGACGAGCGGCTGGGCGGGCAGCGCGCCCGGCCGCGCTCCGCGCGCTCGCTGCTCTGTCACACTTTGCACCCCGATGGCCCCGAGGCAGCGGGCGGCCCCGGCACGCGGCGCCGCCGCCAGCGAGCGCCCGGGCGGCCGCCTGTTTGCAAAACAGGATGCTGGGGCTCCGCGCCGCGCCGAGCAGCGGAAGGAGAAACGGGAGAGATAGGAAGAAAGCAAATAGGCTCAGCAGGGCCCCGCGCGCAGGAGCCGAATAAACAGCGACCTATCTCCTGACCCCTGCTCTCGCGGAGCCGCTGGCCCCGCGCCGCTGCGGCCAACCTACGTCACTGGAGCCTGATAGTAGGCATGGCACAGCTGTTGCAAGTGTGACTCGAATTTCCTGTCTCCTTCCTGACAGACGTAGTTTAGAAAATCCAGCGTTGCAACAACAGCAGGCGGAGCGGGCGGCCGGCGGCGCTTCCCAGAACTGCGGCGCCCGCGGGGAAGCGCTGCGCTCAGCCCGGCCCCGCGCCCCTGCTTTTTGGGAGGGGGACGCGTGTGCACATGCACGTGGGCTTTCAAGGCACGCCTGGAAGCGAGCGATAATCCTAACGTGGTCGGTGCCACCAGGAGCTGCCCGCAGCCCCCGAGCCCCAAGCCGCTCAGCCCCGCACCCAGCACAGTTCTCACAGGCTCCAGCCGCCCCCTAAAGAGGGGAGAGCGTTTTCCCTGCTGGAATACCGCTCTTGGCACCTTGGAGACTTTATGGGGCCTTAATATCCTCGGAATCAGAGTAGAGAAGAGGTTTTGTTTCCTGGCAGCTGCCCGTGTCACGTGCAGCGCGCGGTGCGGACCCCCGCAGCGGCCGTGTCTGCGCCGCGGGCAGCGCCTCGTCGCTGCCCTGCCGCCCGTGTGACCGGGGCTTTGTGCAGCCCGGCTGCTCTGTGCTCCGCAGGAACATCCTCGCTCCGAGCCCGCGGCAGCACCGGCGCGGACGGCAGAGCAGTGGCAATGCCAGCCTGGCGGCACCCGGCGGGATGAGCGTCACTCGGGTGCTGCCGCCCGGTCGCGCTTCCCAGCCGGGCTCTCCCTGTGTCACCGCTTGGAGCAATGGCCACGGCTGCCGTCCTGGTCAGGGTGTGTGGCCGCGGGACGCGGCGCCGGATGAGCTGGCGGCCGCGGATGTAAACGGCGGCGGGGCCGCGCGCCAGCGCGCTGCGTGCCGGCCACTCCGCGCCACGCACGGGATGTTTTGCCGGAGCTTCCGCTCCAAAGCAGCCAGCCCGGAGCCGCACACGGCCGGGGGCCCGAGGGGCCCCGCGGGCAGCCAGGCCCTGCCACTCGTCCAGGACTGGTGCTTCCCGAGCCAGAACTGCAATGAATCACGGCCCGTGGCCATGTGCCCGGCAGGATTCCCCACCGCAGAGTGGGCAAACGCTTGGAGCGGAGCCTCCGGCAAGCTGGGTCCCCGAGAGGCTTGCTCCGTGTTGCCCGTGTCGAGGTTGCTGTAAGCGTGTCCAGTGCTCCAGCCGTGGCTCAGGGCGGGCTTGCGGGCACCCAGGAGCTGCGGAGCTTCCCGGGAGCCGCTCCTGGGCGCGCCGTCGTGGCGGGCGGGTGGCCCCGGGCGGGTGGGCGCCTGCGCAAGGGCCCTCGGAGGCGATGGTGGCGCCCGCAAAGCGAAGCGCTGTGTTCGCAGACTCGTGCGTGGGAGCCGCGGGGTGCGGCCTCCACAAACACGGCTCGGGGGCAGCTTCCAAGTGAATCACGGCGGGAGGCAGGTGGGAGCGCCACGAGGATGCGGGGAGCCTGGAGCAGAGGCTGCGCTTGGCACCGCGCGGGTGCCTGTTGGCTCATCCTGGAAAAGGCAGGATGTGATTCCCGGGCAGCCCCGTGCCAACCTGGGCTTGCAGACCAGGACGTGCTGCTGAAAGGCACCGCGCTGGAAGGGCAGGAGGGTTTAAGGGCAGGAAATGACCGGCTGGAGAGCTGCCTGCCTGTTTGCATGGCAGATTTCTCCTGGAAATGTGTGTGCGTTAAGCAGTGTGTTCCTGGGGCTCGGTGCTGGGGTCACGTTCACCCGGCACGAGCAGCGCCCGGGTTTTGCAGTGGGGAGAGCAGCTCTGTACCCTGCGCTCCGGGAGGAAACCCGCTGTGCCAGGCAGCAGCTGCCGGAGTTTCCCTCCTGACCGTCTGCGAGGAGTCATTTCAGGGCACGGAGTTGTTTGAATTTTCCAAAGCCTGTTTTCCGACTCGGGTAAAACCCCTGCTGGATTTGCCTAAGCGATGACTGCGGAGCCTGATGCAAATTTAAATTAAATTTAAATTGCCGCTTGGCGCATTTAACGAGGTGGCGTTGTTAATTGCGCTGCTGCTCCAGGCCAGGCCGCAGGCGCTTCCCACTCGGCCGCCTTTCCGAGCGCCAGCCGGGATGCACCAGCCGGGATGCGCCGGCCGGGATGCGCCGCGGGCCCCGCGCGCGCCGCGGCCGCCCCTTACGTCCGAGCAGGGTTTCTGTGAGGAAGCCCGGCCTGGACCAGACTTGCAGAGGAAGCTGAAACTCGTCCAGCTGCCGGTTGTGTCATCGCCGCTGCCGCCCTTTCCCCCGGGGACATAAACAACAAGGCGGAAATTTTAACCCCGATCAATGCTCGCCGCTTCCTCCGGAGTGTCCGTGTGTGCCAGCGGTGCCCGACGGAGGCGCCAGGGCTGCACGGGAGATGCCTGCCACAGCCCGGCTGTCCCTGCGGCTGCATTGCAAAATGGGCACTTTTTTTTTCTGGCATTTTACTGCAATTTGCATATTCCAGCTTTCCACATTTCTCTTACCAAACCGGGAGCGTCGGGGCGGCCGTGCTCGCAGCTCCCCTTGCGTTTCACAGCGTGCTTAGGGCTGCCCAAATACCTCCCACCAAGGAAGTTTCTGCCTCTCCCAGGTGCAATACTGAAACTTCCCCGGTAAAAAGTACACAAATATAATATAAATCCTCCCGGCCCCATCAGATAGACGGCTCTGCTTTCATGCGCAGCCGCATGCTGATTTATGGCAACGCGCTATTTATTTATCAACAGTTACTTTGTGGATTTTTAAATTATTCTAATAGCATAAGGCCAACAAGTTGGTCATGATGCTTCTCCTTTAAAGTCTTCCTTTGAACCTATATATAAATCAAGTCTCCTTTGATGTGAAATTGGAGATTTCATAACCTTGTGTTTACTTTTTGGTTTGAAAAATAAGCTGAAGGAAAAACAAGCAGAAACAGAAAACAAATAGTAGTTTGTATCTCATTAAAAATAGTTTCTCGCGCATTAAAACTATATTGTTTTAGGAAACAAGAACTAGGCAGAGCTGCAGAAACGTTTGATTTTTGCAGGGACTGAGGGCTGGCTGCAGCCGTTCCGCTTTTCTGCAGGCACGGAGATGTGTCTAAGAGTCAATCCAAGTTGATTTAGCTCACAATCTATTATTTTTTCTTGAAGCATTATGTTTAAATGCACCTTTTCTTGCACACACACGAGTTGTTTCCCTCCGGCGCCTGCACGGGGTGCAGAGGGGCTCGCGCTCCGCGCTGGCATCGGCACGGGTATCTGCGGCTCCGCCGGTGCCGCTGGAGGAGCAGCGTGGAAGCGAGCGAGGCCAGAAAGGCCCCTGCGGATCCTGAGGGATTCCCGGCGCCGCTCGCTCGGCAGGGCGAGGCGCCACGCGAGTCGGGGCGCGAGTCCTTGTGCGGGCGGGGAGCAGCAGGGATGCGGAGCGGGGAGCGACGCAGCCTGCAGCGGCTGCGGGTGCTGCTCCGTGCCGGACACCTGCGGGGATTCCTGCTGTTGAAGCGCAGCAGGGCCGGCTCCCGCCTCAGCGCCCTTCCATCCCACACTCGCCCTCGGCTCCAGGGAATAACGAATAACGACAGCTGCTCGGCAGCTTCTTCGAGCAGGGCTGGAGGCCGGGGGAGCCTTGGCGAGGTGACCGTATTGCCGAGGCCTCCGCAGCAGCAGCAGCTCCTCCGTCCGGGCACGGCCGCGCGCTGGGGAAGCCTGCAGCGGGGCCAGCAGTGTGCCGCGGGCAGCGCCAGCGGGAGCCCGGGGCCGGACGGAGCAGGAGCTCCTGCTCCTGGCGCGGCCCTGAGCAGCCGTCGCCTCTGGAGGAGGTCGCTCATTGCAAGCCTGGAAAGGCGAGTAAGGTTAAGGCTCCTAGAGGGCAGGAAAGGACAGACTGCAGTGTGCAGATGAGACCTGCGAGTGCAGAGGTCTCATCCTAACCTCTGCCGCAGACACTGTGGACGCCGAGCGGGCCGTTTAACGTTGCTGAGCCCCTGCGGTCAGGCCAGGGCAACGCTCACGGCTGGGGACGGGGCTGCTGCAGGGCCCGGGGCCCTTTGCTGTGTGCGGGGCGTGGAGGAGGTGCCGCCGCTGCTGCCCCCCTTCCCGATGCCTGGGCATGGAGACGGGATACTGCCATCCCCCTGCCCGTGCTGCCGAAGGGAGCTGCCGCACTTCAAAAGCCAGGAATCAGGGATGTAACTGTATGAACAACGTTGCTACAAGTGCTTAAGATCCAAGGTCGCGATTGCTGGTGTGCATTGGCAGTATTTGTATTAATTAGATTGGAGGCTCTCATTAGCTTAGCCCTTTCCCCTTGCACCGCATTTGCAAGCCGAGCGCGTGCGGGAAAGCCCAGCTCAGCCCCCCACAGGCGCCTCGGCGCGAGCCCCACAGCGCGGAGCACCCCCGGGAAGGGCGCCGGGAGGAGCCGGAGCCAGAGCCCGCGCAGCCCCCAGCGTTCCCCCCGGGAAGGGATGGTGGTGACAGCGGCGCCGCGTCCCCGGCGCGGGCACCCCCGCGGCTCGGCGCCTCTCCCCCGGCGCGGCGCCGCTGCGGCCGCCGGAGGCTGCTCTCCAAGATGCCCGAGGGGAACGCGCTGCTCTGCGTGTCCTGGGGGTACGTGCAGGTGGGTGGCGGCGGCCGCGGGGCGCTGCGAGGGGCCGGCAGCCGCAGCGGCTCCGCGGGCCGCACGCCGGACGCTCCTCCTCTCGGCAGCGCCGTGCGCGAGGAAGGGATGCTGCAGTGGAGACGCGCGGTTAGGAAGCGAGGAGGTTGGGTCGTGCGGGAATCTGGGTGGAAAAACGCTGAGCTGCTGTGCAGTGCTGCAGTGACCCGAGCCCGTCCCCAGGCCTGCGGCGTTCCCGCTCCGTTGTGTCCTGAGCATACGCGGTTGTTTGTCGCTTGCGTGCTTCGGAACGGAGCAAGCCTGCGTTTTGAAACTGAGAACAAAAAAGGTTGTAGGATGCAGAATTAACCAAACACCAGGCATTGATAGTTCAGCTGAATTACCTGAAACATGCTCTCCTCATTTGCTGCGGTGAAAGCTAATATGCATCTTTGGAGGAAGTTAATTTTGTAGCTTAGTATACTGAGCAGAAATACCTGCTCGAGAGGGTGCTGGGTAGCGTCTGGATTAACCGAGTGTTGCTGACTGTCTTCCAAACCCTCGTGGATGTTGTGGCCCCGCCAACCCGCTCTCTCTCTGCTTCCCCCGCAGTTCAAGCGGATGCTGAACCGGGAGCTGACCCACCTGTCCGAGATGAGCCGCTCCGGGAACCAGGTGTCCGAGTACATCTCCAACACCTTCCTGGGTAAGGCTGCCCCCGCCGCCCTTGCGCCTCTGCCCCGCGCTTCCAGCAGCGCCAGGGAGCAGCGGGACGAGGCGCTGGGATGAGGCTTCCCTCCGTCCGAGCCCTGCGGGGCCCTTGGGATAGCCTGTTTGCAGGGGTGTTTTGGGGGAGCACCGCGGGGCCTGTGCCCGGCTCCGGCAGCGCTTGCAAGCAGAGCCACTGGTGGCTCACCCGCTCGAGCTGAGTTAAGAATCAAAGTGTTTTGAGGATGGGTTCTCTGTACTAGCATAGTACATGTACTACAAAGATGTAAATTGCTGCGGCTTTAGGATTTGGGGCTGTTTTCATGCGAGAAGCAGTGTTCGGCAGAGCCCTCCCGCGCGTCCCGGCGGCGGCAGCGGGGAGTGCTGCGCACCCGGGATGCCAGCACTGTGCCAAGGTCCCCAGGCCTGCTCCCCAGGGCGTTTCAGTGGGATCGCAGGAACATTAGGGCCCATCCCAGCACCAGCAACACGTATAAACATTAGTGGCTGCTTTGTAGGGACCCGCTGGTCCTCTCCTCCATTGAGCTTACTCACAGGCTCCCGAATATGAGTTCATAGAGACTGGAGCACGCCTGGAGTGAAATGAAGAAATCCATACGTGCCCGCTTGCCACTAGATAGCAAAAGCAGGGAGAGTAATCAGTTGTCTGCATTAAGCATTACAAAAATGCCAGATAAAAGTTGAGATTATTTAATTGGTGTACGTAGCTATATTAGCATGTAGTGCAGCCTTCTGTTTAGGTAAGCAGCAGTAAGGAGCGCGCTGCGCCTCAGAGGGGCTTGCTCTGCGAGGGTACCCGGTCAGTAAGGTGCTGTGTGTGCCCACACATCACCCTTGCACACCAGCAGCCTCACCGCTGTGCCCAAAAATGCCCTCCTGCCTAATTGCAGCATCGCGGGCCAGCTGCTGGGCTGGTTTCAGGGGGTCTTAATGAAGCGAAGGAGGAGCAGCCCTTGCCTCATCCCTCCAAGGTCCTCACATCTGCAAAGATGCAAAGAGATTAGAGCAGCCTGCTTGGGAAGTCCGTGAAATCACAGGATCACACAAGTAATGAGCCACTGTTTTGCCTCTTTAATCCAGTAAATGAATCCCTTGCAAAGGCAGCAAGTAGCAGGTGTGGATAGATGACTTATTAAAACACGTCTCCGCAGGCCCCAGGCTTTGCCCCGCCGGGTACCTGCGTGACCCACACCAGCGTTGCTGCTGGCTCAGACACTCTTGGATGTGCCCTGGGAATCGCGTGTTATTCTGTGCTTTTTTAGGAGCTAGATGTGCTATATAGGGCAAACCTTTGATAAATCAATGGCACCGATCTGTGGTTGGGTTGATGTTTTGAGAGCCAACGCGCAGAGCCGAGCCTGGCCCTGGTACATAGGGTGAATCTGCAAATATTTACCAAGTGCTTTGCTAGGGGCAGACGTGTCGCCCAAATTTGTGTTGGGTTTTGCAGAGAAATGGTTAATAGATGCAATAGAGGTGTTTGAACCTGGCAGATCCGGTGCTGCAGAGGCTGCCCATGCAGGAGGAGCCGGCACTGCCACTCCGCAGGGAGTTTTGTTCGGAGCAGCCCCAAAAGCAGAGAAGTTCCCCATGGAAGCAGAGCTGTTAGGCCAGCAGCAGCGATGGTGGCTGATGCCTTTGCCCTCTCCCCTCAGACAAGCAGAACGACGTGGAGATCCCTTCGCCCACGCAGAAGGACAGGGAGAAGAAGAAAAAGCAGCAGCTCATGACGCAGATCAGCGGAGTGAAGAAATTAATGCACAGTTCGAGCTTGAATAACACCAGCATTTCCCGCTTCGGTGTGAAAACGGAGAAGGAAGACCACCTGGCCAAGGTAGGACGGGCCCTTCGGGTCCCGGTGGCTGGTGCTGAGGAGGGGAGTCAGGGTTATCCGGGAGCAGGGAATGGGCTGCCTGGACCCACTGCCCCTTGTAAGGAATCCGCTCGGGGTATGACAGCACACATATTGTAATTAATGGTACTAGATCCTAAAGGCGTATTCTTAAATGTATGCAATCCAAGAAAATGTCATTAAAATAGCCAAAACCAAAGGGAAGGCTAAGGAGAGTCAATAGGAAACACACATGCAGCTAA
Source organism: Nothoprocta pentlandii (assembly GCA_013398315.1). Classification (NCBI taxonomy): domain Eukaryota; kingdom Metazoa; phylum Chordata; class Aves; order Tinamiformes; family Tinamidae; genus Nothoprocta; species Nothoprocta pentlandii. The sequence continues at coordinate 262,689 of VZSG01000545.1, forward strand.
AGGGCCCTGCATGCAGGGAGCTGCGAGGGGGTCGTTCCGGGGGTCCCTTCCTTCTGCTCCCTGGGATCAGAGCTAACAGGGGAGCACCCACTGCTCGGAGCTGTGTCCTGCGCTCCGGCTGCGCTGCCGTCCGCCCGTCGCGGTTCCGCTTGTTCCTGCGCTCTCACGAGCATGAGTGCTCATGCACTTGAGTAATTACCAACACTTAAGGGCTCGTTCCCATTTTTTACAAACTTCTTGAAAGTGATGAATGCAGAAATGTCTGGCAAAACACGTACATGTGTTAAAATGCTGCAACTGTCCTCTTCTTGTTGTCTCAAAAGGAGCTGGAAGACCTGAATAAGTGGGGTCTCAACATATTCAACGTGGCGAGGTATTCCCACAACAGGCCCCTCACCTGCATCATGTATGCTATATTCCAGGTGAGTGTTTGTGATCCCCCGTGCTTTTCTTTCTGCCACGTTATACAACTGCAAATTGCTTTCTGTTTTGCTGCTTTCTACAGTGGCACCTCCTTATTTGACCTATCTGTACTTAAACATTTCTGTGCAGGAGAGAGACCTGCTGAAGACATTCAAGATCTCCTCGGACACGTTCGTGACGTACATGATGACCTTGGAAGACCACTACCACTCGGACGTCGCGTACCACAACAGCCTGCACGCGGCCGACGTGGCCCAGTCCACCCACGTGCTGCTCTCCACCCCTGCCCTGGATGTGAGTTGCCCAGTTTGGAGCATCTTCCGCGGGATGCTTTGCACGGCTGCTTAAAAATATCGTTTAAGAAGAGTCTTAAATGGAGTCGGTCCCTTGCGGCGCTCAGACATATGAAAAGGGCTGCGTGCCCTGCGAGCGCTCGGCTCGGTGCTGCAAGTCCCCGAGAAGGAATTTGAGCAGCAGCTTGTCTCTAATCCCTGCCCCATCTGCACGCGCACATGCCGCTTCTGAGTAACTGCTTGGCCCTCAGAAAACTAATTCAAAAGCATAAACCATTTGTTTTTGCTAAACCAGCCTCCCAAGCTGTTGGGAGATAACATGCAAGGGCTTTTCTGACAAATGCCTGCTTTTCTTCTAGGCCGTCTTCACTGATTTGGAAATCCTTGCTGCGATTTTTGCAGCTGCAATTCATGATGTGGATCACCCTGGTGTCTCCAATCAATTTCTAATTAATACAAGTGAGTTCAGCTTCAAATACAACAATAACTTCATTTATGATCCTAGCCCACATTTTCCATTACAGTGAGGTCACTAAAAATGACTTTCAGCCTGTATTTCTTTCTCAAAATATTATGCAGTAAACTAGTTACACATTCTGAAATGAAGAAGTAATTAAAATGAAATTCCTAGTAAAACACAGGAAGCCACAGGAGTACAGTTTGCAAAGTCACCTTGAAGCCTGTGGATATTATTCCTTGCCTATGCACAATAAGTCTTCCAGGCCTGAGTGCAAGTTTTATCATTAATAATGGACAGATAATGCAGGATATATTTTCTGTTTCCATTGCTATTGACAACGATAAGGCTAAATATTGTGTGTTGCTCTGCAACGGGCTAAGCACATATCTTGATTCCAAAATATGGGTATTGTTCTGTGTTGGAAAGCATCTTTGCAGGCTTCACGCTTTCTGTTGTCAGTGATTTTGAAGCTTGTAACTAAGTAAACTGAGTAGTATTTGGTTCACTAGAACTGAGCAAAGGGCTGTTTACGTTGTATACATATGTGCTCAGATTAGAAAACCGCATGCTCTTGACATGGCCAAGACCAAAGAATCCTCGCCCTGATTCACTGTGTTGGGACAGACGCCTCGGTACCAGTCTGAGGCTCCTGTTCCAAAGCCACGTGGCCCATAGTCAGGTCCCGTATTTATGTGTCTCTGCTAGATTCGGAGCTCGCCCTCATGTACAACGATGAGTCTGTCTTGGAGAACCACCATCTGGCCGTGGGGTTCAAGCTGCTCCAGGAGGAGCACTGCGACATCTTCCAGAACCTCACCAAGAAGCAGCGGCAGACCCTGCGCAAGATGGTCATCGACATGGTACGAGTGATGCCCCGCCGCTCTCACCTGCACGATCCACTCCTCTAAAACCAAACCCTGTCTCCCTTCTGTGTCTGCCTGTAGTTAAGGTCACGTTTTCCCTTCTGCAAAGGTACTGGCGACAGATATGTCGAAGCACATGAGCCTCCTGGCTGACCTGAAGACCATGGTGGAAACGAAGAAGGTGACGAGCTCGGGGGTGCTCCTGCTGGATAACTACACCGACAGGATACAGGTGCTCCATATAATCCAGTCCTTTGCTCACAGAAACAACAATGTGGTGCAGGAGAGGGCTGCTCGCTTAGTAGCGTGAGCCTTATCTTGATCCTTTCCCCGTTTGATGGCCAGCTCCTAACAACCAGCTCATAGCAAAACCTCTTGGTGTCTTTATTTAAAACTGATGATGATGATAAAACAGGTCACTCCATTGCTGTCTGCATCCTTCCAGCCGCAGTTAATCAGGCAGATGTTATTTGTGCGAAAGGGATATTACTCATTTAATAAAGTAGGAGCGTTTAACTGTACGAGAACAGGAAAATAAATGTTGAATGGTGGGAAGCACCTGCATTCAGGCACAAAACCATGTGATGTAATTAGACCAGCGCCACATGTGTTAAGTATTGAGTAGTCTGAACAAAATATAGCACAGAGTTTACTACTAAAGCAGACTCTAGAGGCTGGTCTCCTATCTGGAAAAGGATGTTATTTCATAATATTGATAATATTGATATTTTTATAGAATTAAGCAAGTGCATGCAGCCTGAAATCATCCTCTTTCTCCATTTGATTTTGTGACTTTTCTGATGAACCCAATTGCAGGTTCTCCGAAATATGGTACATTGTGCAGACCTGAGTAATCCCACTAAGTCTCTGGAGCTGTACCGGCAGTGGACGGACAGGATCATGGAGGAGTTCTTCCAGCAGGGAGACAAGGAGCGAGAAAGGGGAATGGAAATCAGCCCCATGTGTGACAAGCACACGGCATCCGTGGAAAAATCACAGGTAATTGGCCTTCAGCTGCATTTTTTTTGTGGCCTATGTTTATGTTTTTAAAACAGACAAATTTCATCTGCTTTCCCCAATGCGATGGCAAGGAGCCAGCTGCTCAGAGGGCTGGCTCTGATTGACCCTGACATCCAGCTGTGCCCAGAGCTCATCAGCTCTCACTGGGCTATTCACATTCCTCTGTTTACCCCTTGGCGTCCCCTCCTTTCCATGTATGAGTTTGTCCTGCCTTATTTGTGTCCCCGTTTCCAGGGCGAGTTCCTTTCCTCTCCTTCCCGGGGCTCGAGAGATGACCTTCTGGTCCCCCAGACCCCCTCTCTGCGTCCCCCATGGTGCTGAATTAGCAGCCCCCAGATCTTGCTGGAGGCGTCCAGCTGTGGAGCGGAGCAGAGCGGAGCTGCTCTCCCTTCCTTCCCTCTCCTCTCCACTCCTTCCCTTCCCTTTCCTTCCCTTCCCTCGTGTCGCTCCTCCTCCTCCGCAGCTCCACGTCCAGCCTCATGCCGCAGGGCACAACTTGGCCAGCTGAGCCAAAGGAATACTTAGGGTGTCAGCAGAATCCTTACCAACCTCTGGCTATTCCCTGCTCTGGCAGGATTGTCTGCCACCCCGCTGCTGCCTCCTTCACAGCTGGGACATTCGCGGCCGGCCCTGCTCTGGCCCGGGGCGTTTCACCCGGCAAGGCTGTGGTGGAGCCAGGGACCCGGCTTTGCCCAGGCCCAGCCCGGCCCTCGTAGCATGGTGCCTTGGTCATCGCTTTTTAATGACTTCAGCAAGTCATCAGAGAGGTTTTGCAGCTTGAATAAGTAACCAAATTGAGGATAATTATTTCCAAATGTCCTCTTGGGCTAAGCCAAGTGGTTTCAAAATTATTCACTCAATGACATTGTGATTTTATTGAAAAAAAAGAAGTTTTATTTGGTGAGCGAACAAGAAGTGAATCCTTTGGCTGGGCTTAGGCCGGATGACGCCCATGTGCTCAGCGCGTGAGCTCTGGTGAACTCTCTAATTCCAATTTCTGCTTCGAGGAGAGCATGTTTTTGAAATAGTGGGGTTTTGCCATGCAAAGAGAGCAGGAGCCGCCTGCCGGGGGCAGCGGGGCGGCCGCGCGTGACGCCCCCGTGCCGCTCTGCCTCGCAGGTGGGCTTCATCGACTACATCGTGCACCCGCTGTGGGAGACGTGGGCCGACCTGGTGCAGCCCGACGCGCAGGACATCCTGGACACGCTGGAGGACAACCGGAACTGGTACCAGAGCATGATCCCGCAGAGCCCCTCGCCGCCGCTCGAGGAGCGCGGCCGCGACTGCCAGGGCCTCATGGAGAAGTTCCAGTTCGAGCTCACGCTGGAGGAGGAGGATTCGGACGGGCCAGAGAAGGAGGCCGAGAGCGGCGGCTACTTCGGCAGCGCCGGCAGCCTCCGCATGGCCGGCGCGGCGCGGGAGGCGCCTCCGAGGGAGGCCGGCATCGAGATCGTCACGGAGGACACGTCCCCCGTGGACACATAAGGGGCGGCGCGGCGCCCGTGGCTTTCAACCGCTCGGCGCCGCGCGGGGCTGGGCCGGCGCCCGCCAGGGCCTCCCCGCGCGTGGAGGCCGCAGCCCCTGCTCAGGATGGGGCCCGAGCGGCGCCCACACGGAGGCTCCCGCGCGGAGCCGCACCGGGACGCTGGGTGGGAGAAACTCCGGAGGCCCTCGAGGGCGCCGGAAAGGGGCCCCGCAGCCCTGTGTGCCTTCTTTGTACCCCGCCGGAGCCGCCGGGGGCGCCCCGGCCGCGGCCCCGCGCGCCTCCCGCCGCAGCGGAGGCTTCCCGATTCTTCCTGTCGACAGAAGCAGTCTTCCTTTTCCTCGCGGGCGATAGCCGGCACGTGGCTGCGGTTACCGGCCTCTGCAGAGCAAGGAGGAGGCCCCGAGCGGGGCTCCCTGCGCCTCCCTGGAAGTTGCACGCTCCGGTATGTGTTTCTCCCGCCTGCCGTTCACCTCCCCTAGGTCTAGGTCCACCGTCCTTCTCCTGCACTGCCTTGAGCTCTGACACCTCCAGTACTGTTTATAACAGTGTATTTATTACGTAATGTATATACTGTAATGTTTTGTAAGTTATTAATTTATATGAATTAACCTCGCCCGTCAGCGGTGATGTTAATTGGGTAGAAGACTCGGAATAAGAGTTGCCTTTTTTTCTTGTAACCTTTTGTATTGCCTAAAATAAACGAACCTGAACGTAGCGGAGGAGACATACGGACCCCAGGCCGGGCGCTCGGAAGCCTCCGTGGGAAAACGGAGGCGAGACCGGCCGGCTCCCAGCGTCACATCCCGATGGCCGAGCAACCCAATGTGAATCCTGCGGCAAAAATGTGAACCCATGTAATACCCGTGCTGTGAAACTGCTCCCGACGAAGCTTGTTGGTCCACGGTGTCACCCGCAGTCTGTACAATGCGTTCCCAGCTTTTGGTCCAACTCGTGACTACCTAGCTGATGACAGTAGCACAGTCGTGCATGATCGGTGGGTTTGTATGTCTGTCGAACACTGCGTTGTTCCAGGTGGTTATTTTATTGTTTCCAGAAGTTTCACACGATGTATGTTATAGTATTATATATTGTGCTCAGATGCATTCTTAAGAGATTTTTATATGAAGTGAATAAACAAGAGCATGACCCTGCACGAGGCTCCGGGGCTCTGTGTCCGGGGCGGCCGTGGGGAGCAGCTCCGCAGCAGGAGGGGAGGGAAAAGGGAAGGGAGGATGGGGAGGGAAGGGAAGGGCCGGTCTCTGCTCTGCTCTGCCTGCAGTTTGGCTCCCAAGGTGCGCGAGTGCTGGCCCGGAGCGTGGCGCAGCCCTCGCCAGACTCGGCGGCTCCCGGCGAAGCCACTTGAAAGCGCAGCGCCCGGGGGCAGCGACCCGGCACGCGGTGCTGCCAGCACAGGCAGGACGGCGCGCATGGGCGGTGCGCGGCGTGGGTGTGCAGCGTGGGCGTGCAGCGTGTGCATGAGCCGCAGGTGTGCAGCACGGGTGTGCAGCGTGGCTGTGCGGTGTGGGTGTGCAGCACGTATGCACTGTGTGTTTGCATCGTGTGCGTGCATCGTGGGTGTGCATTGTATTGGTGTCGGATGTGTGCATCATGGATTTGCATCGTATGCCTGCGTCATAAGGTGCATTGTGTGTGTGGATTATGTGCATGCATTGTGGGTGTGCATTGCGGGTGTGCATCAAGTGCATGCATCACAGGTGAGCATTGCTCCCTCTCCCCCTGCGGTCGCCTTCATGCATTTTATCTTTTTTCTTCCAAACGACCCATTTCTGGCAGGCAGCAGCTCCCTTGGGGATGCTGCTACTGCAGCAGCAGCATTGCAGCCCTGCCCTGCTTCTCCCTGCAGCCGCTGCAGCTGCGTTGCAAACCCCAGTGACACCACCCACCTGCATGTGCTGTGCCGGCGTGCACTGTGCCAGGGTGCACTGGGACGGCGTGCACTGTGCCAGAGTGCATTGTGGCGAGGTGCCTTGTGCTGGAGTGCACCGTGACAGCCTGCGCTGCCACAGCCTGCACTGTGCCGGGGTGCACTGTGCCAGGGGACACCGTGCTGGTGCGCGCTGTGCCGGTGTGCGCTGTGCCGGTGAGCACCGTGCACCACACCGGTGTGCACTGCGGTGGTGCGTACAGTGCTGGGGTGCACTGTGCTGGTGAGCACCGTGCACCACACCAGCATGCACCGTGTCGGGGCGCCCGGTGCCGGGGTGCACTGTGCCCAGCGTGCACCGTGCTGGCACGCACGCTGCTCATGTGCCCTGCGGCGGCTCCGGCTCCCATGCACAGTGAGCCATCCAGTGCCACATCAGCCAAGAGCAGTGCGGTTTCCCACCTGGCACCAGTGTGGCCAGTGTGGCCGATGCAGGCAGCAGCAGCCAGGCCTGCCCCGCGCTGCACTCGGGCTGGGCACGTGGCCTGTACCCGGGCGCTATTCCCCTGCTGCACGCTGGGTGGAAATTGTGCTCTGCCATCGGCATTTATCTTTCCAAAGCAGCCATTTCCAGGAAGCTGCTCCTCCTTCGGGAGCTGCTCATCCCGCGGCTTATCAGGGCAAACAGGCTCCGGCTCCGCGCGCGGCGCTGCCCCGGCCTGCGCTGCCCGCGCGCTCGCAAGCACAAGGTGGAGGCTGCAGGGCCCGGTGCAACCTGCAGGCCCGAGCGCTGCCCGTGCGGGGTGACACACACGGGGCCCGTGCTGGAGCCAGGCGCGAGGCCGGCGCCGGGACCGGCTCCCATGGGAGCTCGGATGGCACTGGGCAGTGCGCGGTGCCGGGGGTGCCTCCGGCCGCTCTGGTTTCCCTCTTGCCCTGTGCAAGGAGCGGCTCGTGGAGCACAGCTGCACAGCACCCTCTGCCGAGGCCGGGATCCACTGCACGGCCGCACAGCTGGGCCCCCGCGCACGGCTGGAAGCACTGGGCACATGCAGAGCCCCTGGGCACGGCTGGAAGCACCGGGCATGGCTGGAAGCACTGGGCACATGCAGAGCCCCTGGGCACGGCTGGAAGCACCGGGCATGGCTGGAAGCACCGGGCACATCCAGAGCCCCTGGGCACGGCTGGAAGCACCGGGCACGGCTGGAAGCACCGGGCACATGCAGAGCCCCTGGGCACGGCTGGAAGCACCGGGCATGGCTGGAAGCACCGGGCACATCCAGAGCCCCTGGGCACAGCTGGAAGCACCGGGCACGGCTGGAAGCACCGGGCATGGCTGGAAGCACCGGGCATATCCAGAGCCCCTGGGCACGGCTGGAAGCACCGGGCACGGCTGCACGGCTGCAGCCCCTGCAGCTCGCACCCCCCAGGGAAATTCTCGCGCTCTCGTGGTGACCCCTGAGTCCGGCTGGGAGCAGAGCGGGGAGCTCTGTGTTACCCAAGGGGTTATTCCACCCACAGCTGCAGCTCTGCTGTGTCCATGCACTGGGTGACACCTGCTCCTGATTTCCTTCCTGCTGCCCATTCTCCACCCCACCTGGGATGGGAGGGACAAACTGTTTTTCTTTTTTAAGCTACTGCACCCTTCTCCCTGCAGGTGCTAGGTGTCCACAACTGTTCCTCTACACGCAGCGGCCCTGTGTTCCCAAATGTGGCCGATGATTCCCCCTGCTCCTGCTCTGCCAGGGCTGCCTGGGCACTGCCAGGGATGGGGGGCTTCCTCTGTGCAGCCACATTTGGGGTTGGAGCTGTTTGAAGTCGCTGAACAAGGTGTGATGGATGGGTAGAGGGAAAATCACACCGGGAACATTGCGGGCCCTGTGCAAGATCTCCCGGAGCTCCTCACACGCTGCCCTGCACAGGGTGCACACACAAGTGCACACAGGTACCCTGTGCACGGGCAGGTACCCTGTGCACGTGTGCACGTTCGCACTGCTGCCCGCAGGGCCCAGCACGAGGCACCCAGAGCAGCCGGCCCCGGCAGGTGCTGCTGCAGCTGGGGCTCGTCCGCCCATGCTGCCCGCCCCGGGATAAAGGTGCTGCCAGGGAGGGGAGGGAGCCGGGCTTTCTGCTGACTGTGGCCTGGGCTGCTCCATCGCGTGGGGCTGGTGAGTGGCTGGGTCTGGGAGCGCGGGGAGCTCTTGCTTGTGCTGCAGCTGCTGCGCCCTTGTCCTGTGCCCGCTCGTGGCCCGTCTCCTCCTCGCTGGGCTCTCCCTGGGGCTCGTGGCCTCCTTGCTGCAGCTCCGCTCTTCATGCGCTGAGCCAGCGTGCACAGCCTGCCCCGTTAGGAGCCTGTTTGCCCAGGCCTGGCCCAGGAGCGGGAGAGCAGCAGCTCTCGAGGAGCCCGGGGCTCTGCAGCCTGCAGCAGGGCCCGGTGCTCCTGTTGGCTCTGGGCTGCGGCGCCGGCCTCGCCGAGGGCTGCGGGAAGGGCCGGTGGCGCCGCCGCCACCGCGGCTCTATCAGCCAGCACTGCGCGGCCCGGCGGATTGCGCTTTATTTAGCAAATCCCCGCGGGCAGCCCCAAAGCGGCTTGCGCAGCGCCGCGGGAGGCACCTTGGCGGCGCGGGCGGGCGCGCGGCCTCACGTGTACGGCCAGCATGACGCTCCGCGCGAGCAGCGCCTCCGACTCGCTGCTTGCCCTCCTCTCCCTCTTTTTTTTCCTCCTCTAACTTATTTATTTTCCAGGCGATTGCCCCTCTCTGCCAGTGCTTGCATGCAGGCTCTGGTGCATCCCTTGCCCTCTGCATGTGCAGCCGGGTGTTTTTTGCTAGGAAACGTGCAGGAATAGGTGTGAAGTGGCTCATATGTGTGCAAAGGGCAGCGCTGTGTTCCTCCGAGCACAGCCCAGCGCCCTCTGGGTCCTGCAGCATTCCCAATCCCTCCCATTGTGGGATGTGGTCCCTCCACGCCGCTGCTCCTGAGGCTGTGCACGCGCTCCAGCCTCGCTGCCCAGCTCGTGGGTGCAGCAGGAGAGGAGAGGGCTCCACGGGGGCTACTCACCCAAACTGCCCACGCTGGGACCAGGGCGGGATCCCACCCAGTGCATCCAGCTTCAGTGCTTAGATTTGCTGGGTGCTGCTCCTGACCCAAAGCACCCCGGTGGTGATGCCCTGGGCAGGGGACCGGCCTCCATGTGAGGTGCCCCCAGAGGGGACGTGTCCAGCTCTTGGTGTGATGTTGCTCCACCTGCTGCACTGGGACCTGCCACCTTGTTGGGAAGTGGCTGCTCTTTCCCTTCCCAAGGGGCAATTCCCTGCCCCGGGGCTCAGGTGCTGGATCCCCCTGCAGGAGGCAGCGTGGAGCCCCTTTCCCTGCATCATCCACCGGGATAACCCGACCGCACAGGCTCCCCATGCTGAGGTGCCCAGGGGCTTGCAGGGTGCCTAGAGGCCAGGGTGATGCCTGGGGACTGTGGGGTGCAGGTGCCTGGGTGCACATGGGGGTCTGGGTGCTGTAGGGCATGGGGACAAGGCAGGAGGTGGGAAGCTCTCCTACTGTGGGGTACAGCAGGGTGTAGGGGGATTGGGGAGCTGGGGGGCAGGATGTGGGGTGCAAGGGTGGATGGGATGTGGGGCAGGTGGGATACAGCAGCCTCGGGCCGGATGGAAGGCTGGGAGGTGGATGCGGGGTCTGGGGTGGATGCTGGGGTACAGCAG
>VZSG01000545.1:273751-284491 GCA_013398315.1 Nothoprocta pentlandii
CTCTGAAGCGGCGCGCTCTGGCTGCGCATCCATCATGGGAAGCGGCTGCATCTGAACCGGGGGTGATTCCAGCCCTGCTGCTGGGCGGGGGGGGCCGAGCGGGATGAGGATGGCAGGAGGAGGAGGAGGAGGAGGAGGGCTGCGCGCTCCCATGGCGTGGGAAGAGCCCCGGCATTTCCCTGGGGACGGCGGGGCCTGGGCAGAGCCCGATGTCCCCGCCGGGGGGGCGGCGGGCGCCGCAAGGGCGCCGCTGCGCAAGGACGGCGCCCGCCGCCGCTCCGTCCCCGTGCGGCCGGGTTCGCCTTTCTTGCCTTTAAATAAAGGGGGAGGAAAAAAGGATTTTTTTTATTTTTTATTTTTTTGTGTCGTTATCTGATGACTCTGGAGCTGCCTGGTGCGTTTTTTCCGCAGTCGGGTTGATGCTTATGGGAAGGCAGGGAGGAAGCGAGGAGGTGGGAGGACGTGGAGTAATTAATGCGTCTGGTTAATTTTTAAGTGTCTGGAAGGTGGTTGTGCTTGTGGGGTCCTGAGCCTTGGGCAAGAGCCCTGTCTCGCCCGGGTTGCTTATGTGTGTGCATATATATATATATATATGTATATACACATATGCTTATATTTAACATATGACATGGGTGACTTGTGGTGGATTTTGAATTTGGTCTGTGGTGCGTGGCAGAATGTTTTGGTGCTTTCCACTCCTTGGGAATGTGATGAAGTGCTCTAGGTGCAAAAGCCACAGAAAAAAACCTAAAAAGCTGCTTAGGATGGGTCAGCCCAGGAAGGGCCACGGAAACCACCCGCGCACGGAGGACGGAGCCAGGCCCTGGGTCCTGGAGGCACCGTGGGGCCGTGTCCCGGACTGGGCACCCCAGCGCCGCAGCCAGGGGCTTGTTTATCTCCTCTCCTTTAATGAGATCTGTTGTGTTTCACACGTACCGGAGCTATTTCATGTGGCTTGATTAGATCTTGAGGCTGCTGCTGTATCAGGTGCTGGTAGTTCTGTGGGGTTGGTAGGACCAGACTGCTGTGTGGCTCATGGGAACATCAGCTCTGGTGGAGGAGCCTGCATGGCCATCCCAGACACATTCCCAAGCCTTGGCTGGGCCCTGGGGAGGTCTTCCCTAGGCAGGCTCTCTCCTGCACATCCTCCCTGGGGCTGGAGGGGTCCAAAGGGTCCTGGGGGGTCTGCTCATGGCTGCGTGGTCCTTGGTTGGGTCGCACGTGGCTCCAAGCTTGTTGTGTCCTGCTGTGGTGTGGGTATCTCCTGGTGCTGGTAGTGCATTGATGGTGGGACTGGAGATACAGGAGATCCCCTGCTTGGTGAGGCCCCATTGGTTCATTGTGCTCCAGGGGATCTCCTCTTAGGAAGAGCAGCACTGAAATGTCACCGTGCTCTGCAAGGAGAAGGTCCCATGGAAGCACCTTGGGTCTGACCAAGCCTGGGATGCTGGTATGGAAGCAGCTCCCTCAAACACCAAGGCTCTTGGGAGAGAACAGGATTCGATCCCAGGAACCTGCGGAGTGCAGCCCACGGAGGTGTGGAGAGCTGGGCCCAGCTCTGTGGAGCTCGTGGCTCTCCCACCTCCTGCACGGAGGTGCTGGGGCCGCCCGGCTCGCGTGGTGCTGCGTGGGTTGGGAATGCTGCTCCGTGCCGCCGTGACGTGGGTCCGTGGGGGTGCCCGTGTTTGGAGACGGTGCCCTGGTCCGTGGGGGTGCCCGTGTTTGGAGGCGGTGTCCTTGTCCTCGCTCCGGTGCGAGCCTGAGGTGCCTGCCAAGACTTGGGCGCCTTGGGGAGCACCTGGGGGACCTGGGGTGGTGACAAAACCAGCTCCTAGGGCAGGTTGTGGGCTGTCCCGAGTGAGCTCTGTCCTGAGAGGCGGGAGAGCCAGGGCTGGCCCCATCCGGGCTCCTCTGTGAGCCATGGATCGACAGCGGAGTCTGGGAAACGCTTGGAGCTGGTGCTGGGAACAACCAGTGTCCCTCCCTCCCATCCAAACCCCCGGCAGCTTCCAGACACAGGAGGTGGAGCGGGGGGAAGGAGCCGGGGTGCCCAGGGCTGGAGATCTTGGGGCAGGAAGGGGAGGAAACACGGAAAACTCATCAAGGGTGAGCAACGGAGCCACACATACATCGGTGCCGTGTGCCCGTGGCAGGGGCTGTGACCCCTCGCAGTGCGTCCCTGAGCTGCCCACCCTCCGTGCTGACCCAATAGGTCTGTTTTTCATCCCAGAGCTGGGTTTCCCTCGGGCAAGGGCCGCGTTTCCCTCGGGAAGGGGCTTCTCTCCCGGCCCCGTTCGCCTCCGGCGCTGCACAGAGGCGCTCTCTGTGCTGCTCCCCTCGCTCGTAAGTAATGCGAGCGCGGGCAGCGCCGCGTGCCGCGGCTCGCCGTGCCCTCGCTCCCCGGGCGCGGGCGCCGAGCTGGTCGCGGCTGCTGCGCCTCTTGTTCTCGCGCGTCCTGCAAACGGCTAGAACGGGGACTGCTAGAAACCAGGCTTAACTGGGCCCAGCTGGTGCAGGAGTGGGCAATGAGTGCAGCTTGTGGCCCGGGCTCCTCTGAGGGGCAGGACATGTCCCTGCTGTGTGGCCGGCGGCGCTTGGGATGCCGTGGCGTGGCGGCAGTCCCGGAGCTGAGGTGGCGGCAGCGCCAGCATCGCCGCTCTGCGGCTGGTGGCCCTGCTCTGCTCGGGGCTCCCGGGCCTCGGCGTTCCGAGTGCCTTGATCCTGGCCTTCCCAGAGGGAAAAATAATCCCCGGATCCTCCACCTCCACACGGCAGGGCGTTTAAGACATGGGCTTGAGATTAGCGCCAGCGAGCGTGGGCTGTGCTGCAGTAGCCTGGAGGGGAGCTCGGGCAGAGGGCAAATTGAGGAGGGCCCCGGGGGGCTGGGGAGGGAATGGGAGGCCATGGGGAGCCGGGAGGCTGCAGCAGCCTCCGCTCCTCTGCCCTCGGCAGCCGCTCGCTCCGCTGCCATAGCGCTCCGTGCAGCACCGCGGGGTTAAATCCAATCTGTGGAGATCGGGGAAGAAATCCTTAAGGATGGAGGCTGTTAGGTTAATAACAAATGGCATGGGGTGTTTGGACCTGGGGCAGGGCTCTTGGGTACCTGGCAGTGTCCTTTGTTGTCCCCCACGATGACACAAATAAGGAGTTAGGATACAAAAAATCCATTAAAACCTTCCTAAAATGCCCACCCACCCTCGCCGTGAGCTGCTGCACAGCGTGGCCCGTGTGCAGACGTGTGGAGTCCTCTTGTATCTCCCTTGGCTGTTGAAATGCCTGAAGGTGGCTGCCTCGGGCAGTGAGAGCAGCCACGCTCGGGGTGTTCACTCTGAAGCCTACTGTGGTTTTGGGCAGAGGCCAGGCACAGAAGCAGATGGGGAAACCCGGCAGCAGCTGTGCAAGAGGGCAGTGGGCCTTGAATCACTTAACGAGGCTTTGGGCTTCTATTTCCTCCTTTTAAATTTTTGATCTTTTAAGGTGACTTAAGTGCCTTCCCCGAGTATTTAGCTGTCAGTGAAGGAGCCCTAATAAACGGCGTGCAGCCAGGTCGGACCTGTCCTCTGCTACAGATGCAGGAGCAGCCGCATCAATTATTGATGCTCGGGTTGTTAATATTGATGTCTGAGTAGCTCCTTCTCCCTGGGGCCCGGAGCTCTGTCAGGTGTTGCTGCCGCCAGTTCTCCGGCACTGGAGGGATGCGCGGGAGCCTCTCCTTGGGTCAGCTCCCGCTTCCACCGCTGCCCCGGTTCGTCGCGGCGTCCGACGGAGGCGTTGGGCTGGCGGGAAGCTGGGAGGAGCGGGAAGCTGGAGCTGCTGGCGCGGGGCCCTTGAGCACGAGTCTCCAGCATCACCCAAATCCTGGTTTGGGGAGGACAAGTGATTCGCTCTGGTCACGTTGAGGCCCTTCACAGCTTCTAGCGGCTCACCTGCGTGCGCATTTCCATTCGTGTGCGTGCATACCTATACATAAACACACACACGCACACATATGTGTGTGTGTGTATATCTATCTATCTTTGAACTCTGCAACATGGGCCTGAGGGGTTTCCCCGTTGAGCAATGACTTGCCTGCATCCTGCTAGCCTGTGGAGGTGATTTTGGGGGCAGATGTCTGGTTTCTGGGGCCTTTGGCATCTTTCCTCCAGCTCCAAGCCCCAAGCTGGGTGTCCACTGGCACTGAGCAAGCAGCCAAGGTCTCCTCTGCTGCCGGGGCCCGATATTCCTGATCCCAGGAGCTGGGCTTATGTCCCTGCTCCGCACACTTGAGACTGGTTTTCTTCCCTCTGAGTGTGATTTGGAGAAGCTCAGTTACTTTGTGCCACCTTTGCTGACTGTGGGTCCTTTGCCAGCACGAATGGAGCCGGCTCCGGCTTGGGGACAGTGACGGGAGAGCAATGGGAGTGACGGGAGAGCAATGGGGTGGGAACATGTGCAGGGCCGCATAGGGAGCAGCATCTGCATCCAGCTGCTAGGAAAGGGCTGGCTGCTGGAAGCCAGGGATTGCTAATCATGCACATAATTATGTATAATATTAATAAGGAGTTGCATATTGCTAATAAAAGCACTATAGACATGCGCTCTGTGCCAGCATAGCATTAGTGCTTCTGAACTTCTGATGCCGAGGAAAGCTGCTGTCCACCTGGGCAAGACGTCTTAGCAGCAGGGCCTGGTTGAAGGCAGTGATTTTTTGTTAGATTATTTTTCATGTTTTGCTCCGCCTTTGTGGAGCGCTTCCGTGCCCGCGGCCGGGTCCCTCGAGCAGATGGAGGGCCCGTTGCGTAAGGAGCAGGCGGCTCCGCCGCCTTCGTCAGCGGGGACCACGCGACACTTCTCGCGCTCCGAGGATAAAATTATCCTGGGGGTTGAGCCCAACGGAGATCTCGTCTGGATATTAATAACTCGGGTCTTAAATGATAGGGAAGTGGAAGGACAAGACGGAGCAAAGCGTGGCCGGGCGCTCCGGCCGTGTCCTTCCCTTCGGCCGCGGAGCCGGAGCAGGCGGCGGAGAGCGAAGCCGCTCGGTGGTGAAGGCCCATTAGGGCTCACTGCGCTCCCAAGGCACCAGCTAATGCAGTTCCCTCCAAAAGGAGGAAATAAATTATTGAGGCTCTGGATATCCGAGAGGGTTTCTGCTCGCGAGGCCGCGCTCGCCCGTGGAAGCAGCGCGGGGCCGGCAGCAGCCCGTGCTGTGGGTCGCGCTTGCTGCGAGGCGCTGGGCAGAAGCTCTGCTCCACGGGCGTGCAGGGAGCAGATCCTCCCTCCATCCCTGGGCAGAGGGGCCTGGCAGGGACAAGGGGCCGGGCACCGCGCGGTGCCAGGGTGCACTTGCTAGCTTTCCTTTGCTCTCGTACCTCGTAGCTCCACCTTGGCTTGCGGGTGCATCCATCCCGTTAAATGTGATGGAGACGGAGGAATTTGGGTGTTTGGGGATGCGATTGGAGGGATGGGGAGGAGAGCACGGTGTGGCTGGAGCTAGTGCTGGAGGAGGTGTCTGGAGCGGTGCTCGTGGCCGTGAGCGGGGCGCTGGGGAGGAGCACCGGCCCCTTGGCACGTGTGTGCAGCAACGGGGCACGCGAGGAATGCGGCACTGCGGATCCAGGCGCGTGAGAAATGCGGCCCTGAGCAGGCCTGAAACTCCTGCAGCTTCCAGCGCTTCCCATGCTGGTTCCCCGAGTCAGGAACGCGGGTTGAAAGCCGCGGCCGCGCAGGCGGTGAGCGCTGGAAGCAGGCGAGCCGCACGGCAGAGCCCGAGGCGCGTGCCCGCCCGCGCGCCCCTAACGCTCCCCGTGCCGGCAGGACTGAAGAAGCGCACCCGGAAGGCCTTCGGCATACGCAAGAAAGAGAAGGACACTGACTCCACGTGAGTGCCCGCGCCGGGAGCCGTGCCGTGGAGCGCGGCGCGAGGGATGCGGGTGGCCGCGGCGCGAGGTGGTGCCCGCCGTGCCGCGATAAGCGCCCTCCAACCCGCCCCCCTGGTGGGCTGGGGACCACAAAGAGGGTCCTGGGGACGGGAGCGGAGGGTGGGCACGGAGGCAGGGTGGGAGCTGCTGGAAAGGTGATTCGGGAGCAAGTTCTGTGTGGGCGCTTGGGACTTGTAAGGTAGAGGAGCAAGTTCCCCCGCGGGAGGGATCGAGACCTAACGCAGCTCCCGTTTTCTGCCCCTTGCAGCGGGTCACCGGACAGAGATGGAATCGTGAGTACCGGCGGCTCTGCCGGCCCGCTGCGCTCGTGCCCGTCCTGCCGCGCAGCCTCAGAAAGGAGCCTTTTTGCCTCTTAAAATCCCATTTTGCTAAGAAGTTATTTTTAAATCAGTGACATACTCAGGATTTTCTACAAAATTAACCTAACTAAAATAGCAGCAATGCAGAAAACCTGATTTATATATATATTTAACTATAGACATGTATTTAAATGTGCGTGTATTCACTTGACAAACCCCGTGTGAGCACAGGCCAGGTACGATGCCCTGGTAGCTGCTCCGTTATCCCTGCCTTCCCTTGTGACAGCCTAGCTGGGACAGGTCCTCTGTGCCAGGGCTTAACCCAAAACAGCTAAATAGCCCCTGTGTTTTCGATGCTGCTTTTGATTTTCCTGCATTAAGTAGGGGAGTAGCTGCATTGTGAAGTTGGGCTGCTTTTATTGATGGCTTTCGGTGCAAGGGCTGTGTATCCCCTGCACGCTCTGCTCTAACCAGGGCTCCGCTCAGCAGGCAAGGAGCAAAAAAAAAGGCAAAACCACAATGTTTTGGCACATGGAACTTGGGGACAAACCCGCGATGTTTTGGCACGTGGAAGCAGGGCCAGGCGGGGGTCCCGTCCTGCCGCTAAGCGCAGCCCTGCTGCCCCGACCCCTGTAGCAATTAGCAGAGTTTAACGAGCCCCCGCCCCGTTAACGCTCTTTGTGCGCAGCCCGGCGCGGGCCCTGGCAAGCCGGAGGGCGCTGCAGGCGACGGGGTAAGGAGCCACGGGCAGCGGCAGCTCTTGGGGCTCGGGCCCCGAGCGGAGGCCGCGAGGTTCTGCCCAGCACCGGTCTGTGGTTTAGTGCCCATGGGGTTTTAAAGGAACAAACATGAAGGCCCTAAACTGCCCGAAATGCCCCAAACAGCTGTGAGCTGTTGCGTTGCTCGCGTGTGAGAGCCCAAAGCGCACCAGCTCCGTGGGCTGCTTTGACAGCACTGCAACTGGCACCAGCGTCACCTGTAGCCCAATGACCTTTGTTATTATTTTATTTTATTTTTAATTATCCTTTCTTGTTGGGGTCATCAGATTCCTCTTCCCGGTGCTTTCCTGTGGGCGCGCTGGCCTGGGAGGTGCTGCGCGCGGTGCTGTCCTTGCTGGGCTGGGCTTAGGCGCCATCCCCAAGCGCGCAGGGAGGGGACAGTGCCTGCCCGCAGTGCCCCGGCTCTGACACGGGGCCTTTTCCTTCCCGTGTGCCGCAGAAGAAAAGCAACGGCGCCCCGAATGGCTTCTACGCCGAGATCGACTGGGACCGCTACGTAAGTGCGCGGGAGCTGGCGGGCGGCGAGCGCTCGCAGCTAGTGCTGGCTCTCACCCTCGCCTTCCCTGGCGCGCAGAACTCGCCCGAGCTGGACGAGGAGGGCTACAGCATCCGGCCGGAGGAACCGGGCTATATCCTTCACTGCCACCGCGCAAGCCCGAGCTTGCAATGAGGTCACTTCAGAAATAGCGTTGTTGTTGTTGTTGTTGTTGTTATTCCCCCCTGCTCCTGTGCCCCGGGCTGTTATCCTGTGTCTGGGCTCCCGGAGGTGATGCAGTGGCGGCTCCCTGCACGTGGGAGGCCAGTGTCCCTGTTCCTGGCAAGAGCTTCTTTAACGGCAGCCCACCCACCAAGGGAAAGCACTTCTACTCGTCCAGCGAGTCCGAGGAGGAGGAGGAGGCCCACAAGAAGTTCAACATCAAGATCAAGCCCTTGCAGGCCAAGGACGTCCTCAAGAGCGCGGCCACTGTGGATGAGCTGAAGGCCTCGATAGGCAACATCGCGCTCTCGCCCTCGCCCGTGGTGAGCGCCGGGGACAGCACCGGGGGACAAACCTATTGCTGTGCTACCCTTATAGAAAAGAACTGATTTTTGTGCCTTTTTTCTTTTTCCCACTTTTTCTGCATCCTCCTAGAGGAAAAGTCCGGTAAGAAACGAGTCTATTTTCTCCTGTCCCCTTGTGAGGCACAGACTCTACTACTGCTCACTGGTCTCTGCCGGGCGGTCCCGGCCGGTCCCCGGGGAGGTGCGGGGCAGCGCGGTGACCAAGCCCCGCTCCGCGGCACGGCGCGCGTGGATCCCTTCCATCTTTAGCTCGCAGCAATGAGCGAGCCGAGGGGCACGCGCGTGGGGCACCGGGGGCTGCGCTCTGCTCAGGGGACATGGGGGCGCTTGGCGGTGACGCCCTGGTGGGGATGGGGATGGAGGGTGCCCCGTGGCAGGGATGCGCGGTGGGGCCGGGCCGGGGCTCTGACACCGTCTCCGCTCTCTTCCCTCTGCCGGCCGCAGCGGCGCAGCCCGGTAAGACCCTTTTCCTGGCGGTTCTGCGAATCCGGGGCGGCTGGGCCGGCTGTGCCGGCGCCGCTGCCCTTCCCGGGAGCGCTGCCTCCGCTCACCCCCTCTCCCCTTCCCTTGCAGAGCACCATCAAAAGGAACCTCTCCAGTAAGTGCAGCGCGCCCGGCACCCGTGGCCTGGGCACGGGCCGTGGCGATGCCCTAGCAAGCGTGCGGGGAGGGAAACTGGATCCGGCTTACAAGCTATAATACCGTATTTAACACATTAATATAGTAGTATATAACATAATATCATGATTTTTATTATATATGGTATGACTACAGAGATGCAATATATACAAGTGTGCATTGCATCTATGCATTGCTCGTATATGCATTTTACACGTAGCATATACGTGTGTGCATGCGTGTCTGTGTTTGGGTATGGTGGGGGGCCGTGCTGGCGGCGCTGGGGCTGCCGCTCACCGTGCCCGTGCCCGCAGGCGAGGAGATCGCGCGGCCCCGACGTGCCACCCCGACGCCCACGCCGCCGCCGCCGGCGCCCGACCTCGCCGCGTGAGTGCCCCCGCCAGCCCTGGCGCCCTCCTTTGTAGTATTTTCATATATAAGGAAATAATTTAGGCAGTTTCTGGTGTTTTTCCTGCAGCTGTCCCCTTTTTTTTACAGCGTGGTCTGTATGCTATGCACAGGCCCAAGCACCACGTGCAGCTTTTAAAGGTTTAAGCTGGCGAGGGCACGTGGGTACCGCTGCACAGGGTATCAACCTCCCCACATTTTGACCCTTTTCTTGTGTGTACCTGCATAGGCCAAAGTCTGAATAAAGCAGCAAATGTGCCAAGTGTTTCCTCGAGCTCTAGGTGCCACAGCCTGACCGCGTGCTGTCGGCCCGGGGCTCGTGGGGCGGCAGCAGCACGGGGCATATAGCCTTTGGGACTGGCTACTGTCACTGATCACTTAGGCAGGGGTGCTGGGGGGAGCGGGAGCTGCGGGGGCGCCCCGGCCCCACTGCGCTCGGCGCCGGGTGCGAACGGGCGCTCGCTGCCGCCCGCAGCAGGAAGCTCGTGGAGGACCCGGCCGCGCTCGCCCCGCTCTTCGGGCCCCCGCTGGAGTCTGCCTTTGAGGAGCAGAAGCTGGAAGGTAGGGCACGAAGCGGGCTGGCGCTTGGCTTGTGTTTGTTGTTTGTGTTCATTAGTGCGTGCATTTAGTACATGCCTCGGGTGTCATCCCCGGAACCCAGGCCCTTGCACCCTCTCCCTTAGCCTCTCCAAAGGCAGTGATCCTGCACCTGCAACGGGGCTGCCAATGCAGGCAACAGCAAGAAATAACATTATTATTATTAATATTATTTTAATAAATGGGAGGGGGTGGTCAGGCTGCAAGGAGAGCTGTTGGCCATAGCAAGACACACGCGGCTCTGTCCTGCTGCCAACATCATCATCATCATCCCACCCATTAGTCTGTGTTTGACTCAACGCTCCTACCTTTTCCCAAGGGAAAGGGGGAGGCTGAAGCAGAGCACGAAGGATGCCAGGCCTCCCCATGCTCTGCCTTTAAACTGCCCCGCTCTGCCTTTGATACGTGCTTTCCCTGACCGTGCAGTCATGCTGTATCGCTTGTCAAACACTGTGAGCATCAAACTAACGGCGCGTCCTGCCACACACGAGGCGAGCTTGCAATTACTGCTCCTGCAGGGCCGCTGCCCGGAATGAACACGTGTTTTCTGCAAACGCTGCTCTCCTCTCCTTAGATGCCTTCGTTTCTCTTCTCCTCGCAGCTCCGCTGGATCAGCCCGAGATCTGGGGCTCGGCGCCAGCCGGGAGCTCCGGCACCGATTCGCCCAAGCTGCCACGGCCGTTCCCCACTGGAAGTAAGTGGCGGCGCCAGTCACCCGCCCCACGCAAGCACCGCGCGCGTGGACACCGTTACGGGCAGGTCCTGCCCGCACGTCCCTGCAGCTCTAGGCGTAGAAATGTGCCTTGGAGGCTGTGCATTTGAGTTAATATGCACATTCACTTTTATTTAGAAAGAAGAATATAACGTAAACGTAAAGGCAGCAGCCTGGCACGCGGTGAGGTGCCCCTGCCCCTAGCCTGCATCGTGCTTGCTAGCCGTGCATTAATCCCTAAAGTCTAAAGCAGCCCTTGGTGGAGCCGGTCCTGGGGGCATGGCTCTGCAGCAGCTCTGCCCCTGGGCTTGCAAGGGGACAGAGGGGAGAGCGCGGGGACGTGG
>VZSG01000545.1:296268-316033 GCA_013398315.1 Nothoprocta pentlandii
GCACTTGGCCGTGTTGAACCTCATGCGTTTGCCCTCACCCCCTCGATCCAGCCTGCCCAGATCCCTCTGGAAAACGCGTGTTGCCCCAGGCCACGCTCGGTCCAGGCCTCCGCTCACCCGGCACGTAGGCATAGTCGTCGGCGTGACGCCTCCAGCGGGAGCCGCCGCACGTGAAGACGATGGCGCGGACGAAGTCGCGGCCGCAGAGCTTCACGGGCGCCCCGTCGCCGTGGGCCTGCTGCGTCACGGCCAGCAGCACGGCGAGAAGAGCCAGGGCCAGCACCTCGGGCTTCATGGTGGCTGCGGGATGCTGCGGGCGGCTGCTGAGGAGGAGGAAGGTGCCGGCACAACGCTGGAGCCCTCTCCTTTATAGGGAAGGTCCGCGTGCTCCGCTGCCCCACGCCCCCTCCAGCAGTGACCTAATGTTTGCCCAAAACCTGATGATAATTTGTCCTAAGTGCTCCGGGACGTGCGCCGAGGGTTTGGATGGGTTATTAACGATGCCTTAAGACCCTATAACCGCTTTACAGCGGGTAGGCATAGAGGGACAGAGCGCCTTTACGGGGCTAATGTCTCTGCTTGGCGCGACGGCACGGGCCGTTATTACGTGCGCAGAAGGTTATGGATGAAGAGAAAAAAAGCAATAAAATGCCCTAATGGGAGACCTGGGCAATGCAAGGTGAGGAATTCCCCGATGCAGGACGAGGAGCGTGGCAGACCCGCAGCCTGGTTCACACTGCGCGCGGGCGGGCGAGCGCCCACGTCACAGCCCTCACCCGAGCTCCTTTTCCTCACCAGTGGCACCTGTGGGTAAATAGTCCTGGCCACTGGTGAAAAACACACAGTGTATCCCAGTTCGTAATAATGATTAACACATGATTCACCTTAATGCATGTCTTTTTTTCCGAAATGCACCAGGATTGGATTCATTTTATGCCCAGGGCGGACGTGTTTTCATTGTAAAGGGAATGCAGCAGGCTGTGGGTGTTAATGCATCGCTAAGTGAGCTTTAACTTTGGCGCTGGGTTTAAATGCTGGACATTTATTGTTAGGCTAATGAGGGAGTCTGCGTGTTCTGCACCTGTAAAATAGATGTCCCTGTGCTAAAGCTGCCTCATGCTCCCCAGGGAGGACAGCTACTGTCCTCATGGGTTAGTTGGCAGGCAGAGCTCTTCCCTGCCAGCATTTCTTGTCTCTTCATTTGGTGACCTCTGTGTGGTCAGGTTACAGGCTAAAACTGAGATGGGGTTATGACTTAGGTCACCTGTGTTGATGCTCCACATTCTCAACGAGCAGCTGGTCTCTGAAAACCCTCAAGGACATCATGGTCTGGCTAGAGACCCACCAGCTGCTTCCACTTCCCTCAGTCTCTCCCCAGAACAAGAAGGGAGAGCTGCCTGTGCAGCTAAATGCTGCTACAGCCAGAAGGAGCTGAAAGCCCTTCGTGAAGGCTCCTGCTCTCCAGCAGTGGGAATAGTGCTTGGAGCACCCTGACTCCCTGGATCAGGTACTTGTTCTCCTGCTTCCTCATTGTTCCCACCTGCAGCTCAGCTCTCCAGCCACTGGGCAGGGGAAGGGATGCAGTGCAAAAAGTCAGCTCAGGCTTTCAGGGCTGCAAAGTCAATCCTTGTTTCAGCTCCGTGTGGTTACCTCATGTAAGGAGTCAGCAGGGAATACAGTGAATTTAAGCTGTGGTCTGATGTGTGTTGAACCCACCAAGGGCTGGGAGTGCTGGGCTGCCATCCTGCCTGCCCTGCAGCTTGCAGGAGTACCTACTGTGCCCAGCCTCAGTTGTGTCCCCTGAGACAAAGAGCTAAGGAAAAGGGCATTCCCTTGTATGATTTTGCATGGATAAAAACAAGCAAACTACTGATAGCAGCATCAGGCTACATCCTACTTCCTGATGGAATTGCTTAGGTAGGAGGGGATTTCTGCCATTTTGGTCTTTTTGAGTAAGTCAAGGTTAACCCCAGGAGAAAAGGCTTTAATGAACTTCTTTTCTACTGCCTTCTTGGTATGGTAGGGAAAGGCCTTTGTACGGTAGCACAGCAGACTGCTTATCTCATGAGGGGGCTTCCAGGGGAAAAGTTGGTGCATTTGAAAGGAATTTCTAACCACTGTGGCTTCAAAGACTAATTTTAATGTCTGTAAAACAATAAATGGTTTATTATAATACTAGAAAAAAACTATTTTTCCCCTAACACATAACTAAATGCTGGACTCGGGAATTTGCAGACACAAGATGAAATCTGTCTTTCTTGCTGTTTACCATCTGAGAAGAGGTGTCATTCAGCTACTGTTAAGTAGCTAGAGCAGAACCAATTATATCCTGTAAGGCATCAACCTGCAAAAGAGGAAACAAGGCTATATTGCAGAGTAATTGCAGTATAAGGAATGAAATGATCCCAAATTCCTATTTACAAATTGATAGCAGATTGTTGAAATAATGAGCATCAAGAAAGCAGGGTAAGGTAGTTTGTATTGTGTTAGCTAATTGTTGTTTTTTGACTTCCCCTAAAACTTCTATCTGTGTGTGTTGGCCTGTATCTGTCTGGATTGCACTTGTAATACCATACCTAGGGCCCAAACATACATGTTATTCATAAAGGAAATTGGCTTTCAAGTTGATGCATTTATGGTGGCTGTACTTAAAAGCGCCTTCTCTGCGTGATGATGTCCCTTTAGCATTAGCTGCAGTACAGAGCTCATTGTGAGAGGCTTTATACTCCCCTAAGGTGAGAAAGGCCTTTCTGTTACCAAAGGAGGCACAAAAGGAACTGATAAAGGATGCTGGAAAGCAGGGCTGGAGCTCTGTGGCTCAGGGACTAATTATGCCACAGGCCCAAAGCTTGTGATATTAAGCACTGATATTTTTAGTCCTATTCCGGTGACTTAACCCGAAAATTACCCTCCACTCTCACTGACTCCTGAACTTTCTATGTCCAAAGGACTTGGGCTCTTTGGTGGTAATTTGCAGGAAAAAAAAATGTTATAAGATTTATAATCTTAGAATCTTATTTTCTGAGTTTAACAACACGTTTAGCAAATGAGGCTGTGAACCAGGACTTTCTAAATGCAGCACTGAGAACTGTGAATTGCTAATGCTGAAGTCTAAGGAAAACGTGTAGATTTGAAATCAGCATTTTTTTTTTTTTTCCACCAGAGTAAGGTTAGTGTTTTGCACTATCGTGTTCACGGCCAGGAGGGGGCATGTCTGTCACTGGTGTGTGTCTCCAGGTGCCAGGTAGGCAGTTACCTGGGTCTGGGCTGAGATGAGGCTCCACCTTCCTGCCCATACCCTGCATGTCCCATCCAAGCCGCCTCTGGGAGACCTCTGCATTAGGAAGCAGCACCGAGGCTCCTTAAATGCCCCTTTCTAGCAGTGAATTTGAAAGCAAGGGTGAAGTTCACCTCACCCGTGTCTCCTGTCTCCGGCAGGGAGGAGCGGAACCAGCCCCGTCCTGGGGGCAGTCATGGAGCTGTGTGTAATTCCCCCTAGGGCACCTTTCATCACCCAGCTCTGCAACCAGGTTCCTACAGACCCCCTTCTGAAGTGTGAAGAGCCAGAGAAAGAGGCAGCCCCCTCAGAAGGAGCCTCTTCTCCTCACGCCTCCTACCTTGTTGCTCTGGGAAGCACCCAGATTCTGCAGCTCGAACACACTGACTTGTCCTTTGCTGTCTCCTATGAGAAGGCAGTCCGTGTTCTTGGCAAAAAGCACCGTGGTGAACTTCACTTTCGGGGTGGCCAACCTAGTGACCAGGGGATCCAAGCTGCAACCAGTGAAGCCAAGCATTAATGTTGTTAACGACAATACAGAGCTAAAATTGTGTTTGCTGAGAGTGCTACCGCATACAAAATACTAGCTGCAGTGCAGTCCCGAGGAATATTGTAGGTTTTATTTTGAGTCCTAGGTTAGCTAGGAAGTGAGGGTTTTATTTGTTCTCTAACAAAAACTCCAACCATTATTAACCAAGAGACTTTGGTTATCTAAACTCTATCCTATTGTCTAGTGTTTGGGGTGTTAATATCTTTATAATAGGAATATTTTTTTCTACGACAAGAGTCAGTAGGCCTCCTGCCTCATGCTAGCGCTGATACTAAGCAGCAGAGACTAGCAGTACAAGGCCACAGATTAAACAACTGCACCTAAGACATGAGAGACTTGCACCTACTTTAAAACAGTGTGAGAATGCAGGAAGTATCTAAACTTCTAATAATCATTCTTATTTTCTGAGTCCATAATAACTCAGTTCTGTTATTTTTCTTTTTAACTACAGAAGTGGTAGAATCCATGAATATTGAATCATTACAGAATCTCTCTTTTACCCCTTATCAATTCCATTAGGCATCCTGCTCCTTCTCCTTGTCTTATAATCTCAATTCTCTGACAAGTACCATCTGATGTTAAAAAATCAGTGTTTCAGAATGCAAGCCTTCTTTCAACAGCAAAGCAAGCGGATGACACAGAACTGTCACTGTCTTTCAAGAGTGCTTTTTGAACAGGAATGTTTAACCTCCGTGCTGTTGTGTCTGCCACCTCAAATTCTTCTTCCAGAAAGAAATTACTTACATGCTGATGCTGAGATCCCAGATTTCTATTCTGCTTTCATTCACTGCTACAAATATAAAGACCGACTTTGGAGACCACACAATGTCATGAATGACAGCAGTGGTGGAGCTGAATGTTAGGATGGGCTTCTGTGACTCCTGGTGCCACAAAATGATGCTCCAGTCTGCAGAGCAGCTTAAAAACATGTCAGTGCTGAACGGATTCCAAGCGATTTTGTACACAGGACCCTTGGCATTGGGGGAAGCGAGAAAGAACGCTGTGTTATTCTAGGGCTACGGCCTTACAGTTACTTTTCCAACAGTTCTCTATTCCCACAGACTTTTCATGGGAATCCCTGATTGTTTCTGACCTTTAGTAGCAAAGCTAGCGCTGTTTTATATACACACATAGGAAACTAGGGTGCAGCAAATGTGGTAAGAGATCATAAGAACCAAAACATAGAGCTGGAGAGGCTGGCACCTATAGGGCAGCCACTTGCATGAAGCAAAGACCTGCAAAAAGGCGTTTTGTTAAAGCTCTAACAACTTCTTTCAGAGGCAAAACTAACTACAGGATCCAGGACAATCAGATTGCTTATGGTTCTCTTTAAGTAAGAGCAGAACTAAACCTTTAAGTAGACTAAACAGTATTGTACTATACTCTTCAAGCAAAGTGCAGCATAAGCTTTAATAAATTCTTTTAAAACATTCCTTATAGAAGTAACATGGAAAGTAATTCTGGAAAGCAGACCCATAGGCTGTAATGCTTTATATGATGGGAATGCTTTCCTAATGTGAGAGAAGAGCTTTGGGTCTCTCTTGCTGCAGGTGTTTGTTTAGTAAATATAAGCAAAGAAACAATAATCTGGTCAATTTACTTAAGCCCCTGTTGCTTTTGCTGTTGCTATTTTTCAACTATGTAGCACTCACCTTATGTCCTCTGTACGTTTCTATAAACTGCTCATTGTAGGAACAAGAGCATTTGTGAATAAGACCCTCTTCTGTTCCAGCAAGATAAAAATTAGTATCCTAAAATAATAAAGGTACAAGTAATGCAGATGGTTGGATTATCCTACATAACATTTATCAAAACATTTATCCAAAGATGTTTAAAGAACTGGGTGAACTTGGACTGTGACAGCTCTCTGAAGAGCAGGATGGAGGCGGTGGCACGTTGGGTGTTTGGCTGCTGCTGTGTGCGCTACACAGATGCCTGTGCAGCGGATCCAAGAGCGCCAAAATGCTCCTAGGTGTTCTCCAGCTGTGCAGGACATGGGTTGTGATTTTTGTCTTAGGATCCTTGCACTTTCTGTGAGCAGATTCATGAACACAGAGCCCAGGGTTAGGGATTTGTACATGCCCTTGATGCCCGTGGACAAATGCATGAATTTTGTGGACATGGAATGCTCTGGGCAAAAATTTCATCTGGATAAAGGAGAGAGGCCGAGACATTAGAGTCCTGGATGCAGGAGATGCTGAATACAGATTCTCACAGGTTTGACCACCATACCCAGTGTCAAAAGCAAATGAGCACCAAAGCAAGTGTAGCATGGCTGAAATTATGATACAATTTTACACCTACAGGAGTTATTTGCCTGGTTTACTGTGGTTTTGATATATATATATTTTTTTTTTGATAATGCTGTTACTTCTAATGTTGTCAGAAACAATCTCCATCTCCTGATGGAGACCCCTGAACAAGAGGTGTTGAAATAGTCTTTGTGGAACGAAAAGCTTTTCCTTTGGCAATAGTGCTCGTTTTGGCTATAACGTACATAACATGCATTACAGATGCACAGGCAGGAATATTATGGTAGGGGATAATATAACAGGTGAAAGTTTCCATTTATTTCTTTGGCAATATAAACCAACCTGCAGTCACAACAGCTAAGAGTAGAGGATGGCACCTTCGGACCATGGTGTTTGTCTTCTCACTCAGACTTCTCCAAGGCAGGAGGGCTTCCCACCTTGCTCCCAGTCACAGAGCTCTTTGTGTTTGTGGTGTCTCCAGAGTCCAGGTACCATTAAAACAATTTTTCCCCTTTTAACCTTGTTTTCAAGCTTAGCTTTGCTGAAATGGAACTTGGTAGCACGCTCTCTGACATTTCTCTCTCAGTATAAACTGTAAACAGATCCCAACTGTGCCTGTCAGGGACATCTGTGGGGGCTTTTTAGTCTGTTACCCACTTTATTTTTGCCTGATAGTCTTAACTTACCTAACATTAGCCTAGAAAAAAGCAGCTCCACTGAGGATCTGACAACTACTGCATAGATTGTTGGGGTAAAACTGTAGCCGGGATGGGCTTCTGAGCCTACCTTTGGATGGAAGTCAAAGCACATTCCAGGAGCCTGTCGAGATATCAGAGCCTCGCTTTTCCTTTCTTTCTCACCTGTTGTTTTTTTCTTCTCACCTACTGTTCGCTTTATTTTCATCAGATCTGCGCAAATGGAAAGAGTTCTTGTCAGGCAGAAGTGGCACATGCCAGCAGAGCACAGCTCCGCGCTGCTTCGGATTGCTCAGCAGCTTTTCAACCTTTTACTTAAGATAACCGAGTGTCACCTAAAGTAAAATGAGGCAATTGCAATTCCCGGCATTTCTCTGTGCAGAAAAGCAGCAGGGGAAGCGCTTACCAGAGCAGCCCAGTCCTTTCCGTATAAACCACTTGGTTATTCGGCCATCTGCTGAGATAGAGATTAGTATCTCTCCTTTATCATCTCCTGTGGTGCCTCTGTCCTGCTCTACCCACTTCAGCTGCCATACAGGACCTATATGTTTATCTAAAGACTCGCTGGGAAAAAAATTAATTGTGATTAAAACGCACATTAAGGAAGATAAGACAACCTATTTAAATCATGAATAACCTTTTGCTTTGTAATGAAGCTCTATGACAGAAATGTTGTTTAGTTTACTTAAATACAAAATTTTCCTGGAACAAAAAGCCAACATTTATTTTGTTGTTTTGATGGTTGTTCTTTATTTCATAAAACCTATTTGATATTTAATTCCAGGGCTCCATTTAATAATCATAAATAAATAGATCTTGTGAATGGTCAGAGATACTATGTAACTTATCATGAGTGCCAATACTCACTGACCAAATGACAAGTAAAATATCCAAAACAAACAGAGAAACTGATATGTGACCAAGGCAGAGGGATACGGGCAATCACGGCCTCACCTGCTGTCCAGAAGTGCCGCGTTGTTCCGGCTCTGCACGTTATAGATGGCAACCATACCGTTGTACATTCCAACTGCTAAAAGATTAGGACTGACCATGGAAAAATCCACGGCAGTCACACCATGTTCGCAGTGAAAAACACGCTCTGGCCACTGACCAGGAGGAGGGAAAAAAAAAAAAAGATATTTTAAGTTAGTTTCTTAATTTATCTCAGTCTTTTGAGCACTGATACTAAATTGACAGGCTATGATGCAAAATCTAAGTCCTGATGACCGCAATCTTTGCTTCCAGATAGAAATTAAGTATTCTGTGTTCTAACTGATGCTGTTTATTATTGCTTGCTGCAGCTGTCTGAATAGCAGAGGCTATGCAGAAATATGACACTGTAAAATACGTTGGATGGACCCCAGACTCCAAAACTATAAAATTTAGCTCCCCAAGATTCATCTATGTTAATAGAATGAGACATTTTACTAAAAAAAAAAACCCAAAATTTGGAATTTGGAAGATTTGCCCAATTGATGTCAATCTACTTGAAGGTTTCTATATTTCTCTTTAATTTTAGGTTCATGTCTTTCTAATCACAGAAATGTGTCTGAAGATAAAATGTAATCTAATCTTCCTTGGGTAATCTGTGAATTGCTATCCTCATGTAATTGCTCTCCATAACCAAAGACCTGATTCAGCTCTGTTAGAAGACTGAACACGTAGAAAGTTACTGCACTGAGCTCTTGAAATGGGAAATGCTAAAGTGTTAGTTAGCAAATAGCTGTATTTCAGTGCAAGGGCCAAGTCTTGTTCCTAAGTGCTAGGCACTGAGGACTACAGTGACGCCAGGAAATCACACGAGTCTCAACTGGTGTTCATGGGACTGGGATGTCCAACCTTTGCATGAGAGCATCCATGGGGAGCGATTTAATGCTGCATTATTTAAGCTAGTCTCATGCAGAACTTTAGCTGCAGGGAATTTGCTAGATACTGCAGGCAGAACAAACTTTCCAGAAATGTATAGCTGGGTCTAGCAAATTAATAACCTTGCTAGTTAGGTATTGCTTTTGAAACAAGAAGAGGGAATTAAATACAGCAGAAATATAGACTAGAGAAAGCAAGCAAACCACTTCCTTGCAGCTTCTGTTACCATGGGGTTCTTCAGCGTCCAACAGCAAACCAAGCCGTTCTTCTGCTCTTTGAAATCAAACTCTCCATAACCAACAGCCAAAAGATCCTAAAAGCACAGGTTCACAGACATAACTCAGTTCCACTTGAAATTCAGTCTTAGGTTTTAAAAGGCAACTTTTTGCTAACTGTGACTCAGTGTACAAGTTGCATAATAATGCCCATATAATAACGCTCATGCCATATGCAAGCAGAATGATACTAGGGAAGACTAGATTTTATGCCTAGACTAGCAGATACTCCAGTAATGCAGCCTCCTGGTCAGTGGAACTGGTGGAACTGGTTCAACATAATGTGCATTTGAAGTCATATTTTGGGGGGGGGTAGGAGGGAATTTTTATAAAAATATGTCCCTCCACAGAGAGGGTTTTTATGTGCAATATTTAATAGAATATGCAAGGCTCTTTGGGGATTCTTCTCTCATTCACTGTGAATGAGAGAAGCTGTGAATTCACTGTGAATTCACAGCTGTGAAACTAGCTCTTTAAAGTACATATTGGTTTGCCCCATATCTCTAGGACTGAAATCTCTAAACGTGACCAACTTTATAGTGTTTGGGATCGTGTATACTAACTTTATGAAATGGTCTTTAATGTCTCTTTTTTTTTTTTTTTTTTTTTTTTTTTTTTTTTTTTTTTTTTTTTTTTTTTTTTTTTTTTTTTTTTTTTTTTTTTTTTTGCCTTGGGGCAATCTTACTTATTACAATCTTACTGGTTTTATATTTCTCATTCTCTGTTGTTTTTACGTTCCTTCCATGCATTATTTTTATGGTGACTGTAAGAGAGCTCTGTTGAAGTACTGAGCTTTACATTACTCTGAAAGCAGAGATGTCTGAGTCATCTCACCTTCACTAAAAGCGAATTTAGCAAACTTGGGCCAGCAGCTGAAAAAACTGCTCTGCAGCTATTACGCATCCTGTCCTTGATGAATGCAGTTTGCTTGGAAAATTACTGTTCGAAAGAGAAGAGTGGTATCTAAACAATCTACTCTGTCAATCGAAATAAAGTTTGATAGTAGGTGTTTAAATTTCAATTCCCAATCCTATAACAAAACAAATTTATTATCTTAATGTTATTGATTAGGTCACCAGCAATGGTAAACTCGAGCTATTCTGGACCAGCTAAAACTGTTGTGATGGAGCTGTTGCACAAAGCCTAGCACAGTTGCCCAACCTGTAGAATAATGTCACCATATTATGATATGGAAGTACACAATACAGATAGTGGGATGCAAACACAACCTGCCTGACTATAGGGATGAATGTGTCTCTTTGAGATCCCTCCCATCAAAGGATATCAAAACGAGGACTTTGTTAACGCTGACAAGTCTTATATCATTTTATGGACAGCTTAGAAGAAGAGATTTGTTAACTCACTGGGTTTAGTTTGTTCCAAGCCATACTGCTCACACTACGGCCACTAGTTAGATCGCATGTATACGACCATAGTAATTCCAGACTGGGAGGTACAAATTCTTCTGGGGCTTTACTCAGGTTTGACAGGACTGAGGGGGCAATGAAGACATCCTTCTGCTCTTCCTCCTCCCGCTCCTCCTGCTCATGTTCTTCCTTTTCCAGGTCAGCTTCTTCCGCGGCTGCTGCTTTGTCGCCAGTATTTGATGTAGCAACAGGTTCTAAAATGCACAAACACGGCAGAATCTGAGTAATAACCACTTCACTTATCTGGAACAGCCACTCACAACCGCAGAAAATAGAACGCTCCTTTTCTACTTTGCAGCAAATATTCTGCAACAACAAGCTGAAGGGAAGATTCAAGAATTAAGGCAGCTGAACTTTCAAATTTATGATTAAAATGTTGATAGGAACATAGGAGATGACTTGGTAAGGTAAGTGTGCCAGTCCTGCTATGAGATATTTGGCAAGTAGATATAATTACCCAGCAACAGGCCGTTATGAATCTGTGCCACCCTCCTCAACCCAAGAATGTTTCTTTCTAATCTCTTATATTAAAAAAAGACTTAGTTTAAAGAGGGATTTTTCTCAAGTTTGATGACAACTTTTAAAGATCCACATGTAGATACCAATGCTGTAATACCTTTATTAAGTTATATGATTCTATAACATAAATAGTTCACTATTTAGTAAACCTAATCATACAGCATATTTTAGACTTTTTAGTGCATTTTTTGTTTGTTTTCTCACCCCTTTCTGAACACTGCTAACAAAATCAGAATGCAAGAACTGCCATACTGCAGCACACAAGTCCATCTAGCTGTATCACCCTCCAGCTGTAGCTAGTGTAGAAGACTAGGTAGAATATGATAGACCTATTACCAGCAAAATGGGAACTCTCTATGCCATGAGAAGGCATGATACAGTAAAGCAGGGTAAAATTACTTCTTCATGGGTAGTTTTCATTCCTATGCTAACTTGGAATTCCTATAAAAGGCTTAGCCTTTCAGTAGTATGTCCTACGGTCTGCAGTTAAGGCACTTTCTGTTAAGCACTGCTTATCTATCAGGCTAAAACTTCTGTTTATCATCAGATAGTCTGATCTTAAAAGCTCTATGCTCCAATGCAAAGGAAAAAGAAGACTGGAGAGAGAGCAGAAATTATCCATATCTTAACTGTCAAGGAATAGGTCTGATTAAGATTTTGAGTAAATCTCATTTTGCAATGAAAAGGGGAAATGAGCCATCATTTATTCAGCTCTCCCACCAAGCTCTGTAGGGACGTCAGTTTAAGTGAGCATAAAACTGCAAAATTTGTGTCGACATCTGGAAATTCTCCTTTCTTTGCCTAGCTCTTAAATGACTTGTTGTCTGTAAAGACATTCAATGAAAATGCCAACGTGGCTGAAAACAAACCAACCTATAAGGACAGGAAGTTGTCGATAAACTGCAAGTTTGGGCTGAAAAACATTCTCCATTAGAATCCTCTCCATGAAAAATAAGTCCTGCTGAAATTTTTCTGATTTTAGTATAGCCTCTGAATGGTCTTCCCTCTCTTCATGGATCTTGGCAAGAAGAGCAGTTTCCATCACAGAAGAAGTTGTGCTTTCTGACAATAGAAAATATCAGAAAAAGCAGTTTTAATAGAGTAATACTTTGTATGTAGAAGTCAAGGGAGAAACAAAACAATCTTCTGCAAAAAGCATAGGAGAACGTCCTAGCATCAGCATACCAGCAGTACTAAACTTCTTCTTGCCTTCATTTTGTTTTCTTTTATTACTCACAATTATAAGAAGCGTGATGAAAGTCTTCTAGAACGTTTTGCAACTAGTTTTGCTTCTCCTGTCCTAAGTAATTGAGCATGACAAACTTTGTCATGACTACTCGCCCGTTTTAAGATCATTTACAAAGGCATTGTATGTAAAGGTCTCTGCACAGATACATCCAAGATTTTTTAGCAAACTGCCTCTTTCAAGCAACAGACAAACAGACAAAACATCTTATTCATGCAGGGTTTTTTTTTTTCCATACAAAATAGTGATATGCACAGTTTGGAAGGATGAAGACACTGCACAAGCATAACCTAGAAAAATGTTACCTCTGCCATAAATCGAGGACGAGGTCTGATCATGCTCTTTACTTATAAGAGAGATATTGCTGCTCACAATTGTGACTCTTCTACCTTCTGCTTTTGATGTAGGTTCTATTTCCAGTTCATTGAAGGAATCATATAAGTCCCAGGAAGTGACCATGATCCCTAGAAAAGAATTACACTAATTGACTTTCATTTTTATATATTATTACCAAAAAAAAACTACAGGTGAGTAAAGACTTGCTTTCTGTACACTAAATAGATTAGCAGAAGGACTTAGGAATTAGCTGAGGATAAAGTGTACAGTGATTTTCAAGTATGAGGAGAAGGCCATCACAAACCACACCAGCCTGCTTTAAATTGAAGCCCTAGGAAATGAAAGTGGAAGCTGAGAAAATACTTTCTTCTGCTCAGATACGCAAGAAAAGATTTCCTTAATCTTCTGAAGTCTCACAATTTAGCCATGTGTTAGCCAGTTCCCAAATCAATATTTGATAAGCAAAGGAAAGGTAATAATAAACCTAGCTGCCATGGGTACCCTGCAAGGGAACTATGCAGCAAACGAGAGCCTGCTCTTATTAAATATCCCTTTTTGTGTCGGACTTGGAGAGTTTACCTTTATCTTCTGTGACGATTTTGTCACACTGCACTTCCTTGTTCTTCGGGGCTCCATTAAGGGTTTGCATCATTCTTTCCACAAAGCGCTCGTTACCAACTCTATTTTTGCAAACGTCAACATAAATCTTATTCCGCTCCCTTGAGAAAAAAAAATGTGCATGTTGGCTTTCTGAAAAGCATGTTGGCTTTCTGAAAAGCATCTGCTTTCAACTTCTGAGTGTATTCAGTCATGACTTGAAGAGGAGAGGATCCTCTCTAGCATCACTTCACTGCTGTTCTAGGGTGTGCCTGTTGCCAGACTCTGTTTTAATCTACATGTCATCTTGGAGCAGCTCTTTGTGACCTTGTAAGGCTGTAGAGATGGGGCTCAGCAAAATCCCCAATCCAGCTACCCTTGAGTGTTGCTAGAATTTAAATGAGTTCAAAATTGAGTTGCTCTTGTCGCGCAGGAGTGATGCAGTCCGTACAAGGCACAAAAAATGAAATGGGCACATTTAGTCCACTCCTCAAATAAGCAGGAATAGTCGGTAGGAATTGCAAAACTTTTTCTCTAATTTTGGGTTCACTATTCTAACAGGAGACTGGGTTGTACCCAGCTTAATCGACGAGCAGGTTGCTGACCCCAGGAGTCACTGTCTCTCCCCACACCGTTTGCAACACGGGCTGCGTACAGCAGCGAAGTGTGATTCACAGGACGCTCTTCCTCTTCCTTTTCCCCAAAATCACACCACAGGGTGACTCACAGGCGGGGGGTTGCAGTCCAAACGCAAGCTTTGCACGTACACCAAAAGGAAAAGCTCCTTTATCTACATTTTTATCTAATTTAACTACCCAAACACAGTGCCCTGGCTCCAGCCTTCGAGGCTTACATGGACACGAGCCAAGGGACAAGGGATCGGTCTGGAGGGGCCTTCCGTGCCCTGTGTCCCAGGCAGGTCCTGGGAGGAGGCCCCAAAAGCTCTGTGATCCAGGTTTCCTCCCTGCCAAAGCTCATGGCAGTCCAGGGAGGTGACTCTGAAGCAGGAACACGCCAGATGCAGCTAATGGGAGGTTGGACATCTTCAACAGCAGGGCCACTTGTGGTGCCGTGGGGCTGCTTCCAGCTACAGGGGCAGAGGAGAGCTCAGGAGAAGCTAAGGGACGCTGAGCTCCGTTATTCCTGACTTTGAAATCACTGGCTGTGGAACCACACCGCAGAATTAACACAGGGTTTTGCAATTACTATTTTCATTAAATCAATTAATTTATGTATACCATACTTCTCTGTCTTCTCTTTTGCCCACTCTTTGGTTGTTCTCATGTCACTGTCCCCTACTTTGGCTGCCTTAATCTACTGGTCAAAAATGGCAAGATGATCTCCTAAGGAAATTAGCCTGACTTACTAAAAAATTGAATTGAATCTAACATGGCTTTAAATGAAGGTGAAATGGTAAACTGTGGCAGTCAGACCCAAATCTATGTGTGATCCGATCAGCCTTTTCAGGATTTTGTGATCAAGAGAAACCAGCTGTGCTGAGCATATTGCACGCATGGACACAGCTACAAACATACATACAGGACTTTTCCTGCATCTTCAGCCTCCACGGACATCACAACGGATGGCATATCGAATATCCAAATGGTTTCCGTTTCCGTAAGGTAAATATCCACTCTCCTATCCAACTCTTCATTTGTCAGTTGCTCTTTCACCTCCTCTCGTCTCACCCGGACATCTGCGAAATTTCAAGAGGTTGACAGGTGAGAACTTCTCTGTTCTCGCTTTAAAAGAAGAAAAAGCAATTCTACCATCTCCTGATGGTATTGCAACCATCAGGAGCCCAAACTGGTGAGGCACCGAGTTCGCTTGCAATGCTGGGCATCTCACACCCTCTGGCTTAGTGTCTCAGGAATCACAGTGCTCCCAAGAACAGTTTGAATCTCTAATTAGACAAGGTATGCTCTTTACCAGTTATGCCGGCACTGGTGTCCCGTCGAGGGCTGGGTTCTGCCACGTCGTCTGCTAGGGACTCAGTTGACGCGTACGATCTGGAAATAGTGCTGCTTCCATATGACCTGCCGTAACAGAGAGACGAGCAGAAACCATCGTGGAGAGTCCAAATGTCAGAGCAGAGCACTACAAAATGAGCAGTGCTGTTATCAGGATAAACCCTGTAAGACCTTGCAGTAGCACGCGTAGCTATGCTTATGTTGTAGAAGTCACAGAAGGCTCGCAAAGAAAATAACCAAATGTTTGGAAGAAGATTTAACAAGGAAGGTTTCCTCTGACAGCATATCCCACGGCATTAAATAGCAGATAGTAAAGAACCTGCTGAGCTCTTGGATTCATTCAGTGTGAGGTGGTGGTTGCCGGCCGTGTGGTAACACCCTCCCTCACCAGAATTAAGATTCTTGGGTGTTTTGCATGTGCTGGGATGTCTTTGAAATGTATAGGAAACACATTTGAAGGCGGTAGCTTGCTTAAGTACTTTCATGGAGCGAAGAGCTGGGATAATTAAAAGTAAAACTCGAAATTATATGCAGTTAGGTTCTTTTAGCAAGTTTTGTTTTCCTCAAAAGTGAAGTGAGATTGATTTTAAACACAGGAGAGGTATTTGGAAGGACATTTTAAAAGATTTTTATTAAAAAATGAAAGTAAAATCACTTCATTCTATATGTTTAGTGAAGAGCTCTAAACTCCCAAGATTCCGCACTTATTTTTCAGGAGCTACCTTCCATCCTTTAAGTAGTTGTCTGTGTGTATCTGCTCTGCTTTAGTATCCCTACCTCTGAAACAAACCCTCAGGACAGCAAGCATAACAAAAAAATTGTTCTCAAAGAACAATTTCCTTGCTTCAGAAATTACAATCACATTAACTTTGCCAAAGAAAACAGTAAATAATGCTTTTCCTTATATAACCATTTTCCCCTAGTGCTGATTTTACTAGTCCTTGGTCTCTTTGCTAAATAAATAGCACATTCTCTCTGAATGTAATCTGAGCGTGTACATACCGTCTGATAAAGTGATGTGGTTCATTACATTTTAAACACAAATAGTTATTTACCTTCTTCCGTGCTACTTAATTGAATTCATCAGCCAGAAGATAAAATGTCTCAGGTCTATTGACTCTGTTTATTCCCTGTGTACTGAAGGTTTGGGCATAGCAAGCAGTACACTTGTAATTTAGCAGGTTTAATTCAAAATTTTTATATGCACATTTTTCAGGCATGCATATGCACGCACATAGAGGTAGCTGATATATATTAGTTTAAAAGGAAGAACTGTTACTATATTAACAATATTTCGCTGCGTGAATAAAAACAGTCAAGTTTTTAAAAAGGGCTGCCTATAGTTAGTAACTAAAATATTCAAATTGTTTAAAAATAAATTTGTAGTTTTCAGTGAAAACAGACTTTTTATCTCCACAGGATTTTTACATTGCCTGTGTATATAAGCAGATATTAATACATGCCAGTTTTTGAAAAAGACATGCTTGGGAAAGGCAGAAAGTGTCCAAGGAGTCTATTAAAGATCAACAGTTGCCCCTCCTTAGCTCTACTGCCTTGCTCATACAACCAGTACACCATTTCCCTCTCTTTAACACAATGTTTTTTTCATATATGTGTTCACAGGTCTTTATCATGACTCTGCGTGCAGGCTTAACCACTGCAAATCCTGCACTCTGGATGTCCATATTTCTGAATTGTGATGTACTCGTTACTGCCTCTAAAAATGGTCCATTCTGGAACACTGTATAGACACATTTTAGGAAGGAGAATGTGAGTAAAACTGGAAATGTCAGAGCAGCATGCACTGCTTTCTCAGCAAGCAGCTCCGACACAGAATCAGTCCCAAGCACTGACAAATTCCATTTATTCTGTTACCATTCCTCAAACTTTTATTGACAGTTATAGCCTAACAAGTTTCTGTATTCTGGCAAGAGCAACACAGTATAATTACTAGCTGTGTACAACGATTCCAGGTCCCAAGCCCTCTAAAGAGCAGAGGTGCAGCCCTTCCAGCCTAGGGACCCTGGGAGGCAGGACTTAGAAGGCAGAGCACGTGCACTTACCTTGAGAATGGACCTGCTAAACTAATATTCACCCCTGATGTCTGTTGCATGGAAAAAGAAGACAGAAAACCAGATCCCGTGACCCCCGAGTAATCACTCGCTGCTAAGATTTTGCCTTGCTTGGGTGCCACACTACTGGGATCCGGCTGGAAGAGCGGACGGGGCGTCACATCCTTTCCTTGATCATCAAAAACCTGAAAGAATAATCATGATTACTGTGAAAACAAGAATTATCTGAAAACAAGTGGCACTGATGACACATGCAGGATTTTATCTTATTTGGAAAAAAAAAAAGACCCTGATTTGGGCAGGATAGGGAGATAATCAACCCCCCTGGCAGAACAGACCAATGCACCCCATGGACGCGGGCCAAGGCATTTGCATTCCCACTTTCCCTTGGGAATTCCGCCTTGAGAAGCTGCTGCCACCTTCGCTTGGGACTTCTTTGGCTTTCTCTCTATAGAAACGGCCGCAGAACGTGCTGAGAAATTGCATTCACCTTGCTGTCTGAGCCACTGCTTGGTTAACCCTGCTGTCCTTTCAGGCTTGCTTATTCCATATGGACTGCCAAGAGCGGCTTCTTGGCTGCCACTATCCCTATCAAAATCACAATATGGCAAAAGCAGCTAGAGAAACAACTGTGCAACGTTTTTACTATCCTGCTGAAAATATCATTTTATTGTAAGAATGTATTCAGAATGGTCTCCAAGCAGCACTCGGCTTAT
Source organism: Nothoprocta pentlandii (assembly GCA_013398315.1). NCBI lineage: Eukaryota > Metazoa > Chordata > Aves > Tinamiformes > Tinamidae > Nothoprocta > Nothoprocta pentlandii. The sequence continues at coordinate 314,067 of VZSG01000545.1, forward strand.
GTTATGGGAATCTCCTCTCTTTGTTAGGAAAAGACACACACTTGTTCCAGGCAATGCTTCTCATGTAGATAGTCCTTAAACAATTAGTAGTTCTTCAACTGGGAGGAGAACTGTTGTTCTAAAGTGCTTACCTTCAAAACATTGCATGGAAATATTTAAAAAAGAATATTATACTGTTTGGCTATGCCGTGTGGGCAGCAGTGTATAACCATGCTGCCTTGTCACCAGTGGAAGGACTTGAGCAGAATGGTACATGAGAATGCTACATCTACAAAACTACATCTGCACTGCTAAATAAAACAGACGATTCTCTGGTCTCGAGGCCAAGTATCCCAGCTCCATTCACAGTTCCCAGTCCTTGGCTTTGGGTCTTGTCTGGGCTCCGGGTGATGCCCTGATGGCCCTAAATTAGAGCTATTACTTTGCTTGGTTGCGCTATTTTTTCCCAGTTCAGAGAGCCTAACGTGAGGTGAGGGCTGTGCTGCAGCTCACCGCACACACTGCCCGCAGCCCTGCCTGTCCCGGGGTGCAGTGTGAGGGCACCGAGAGGTCTGTAGGGCTGCAAAGCCTGCGGGGTGGTGCCGTATGATCGCAGCGGCAATGGAAGGCTCACCGCGTATGTCCTTGAAGACGTCACCTGTGGGAACGTGTGGTGTGAGTTATGCCCCAACTGCTACTATCCTGGAGAATACTCACCAACAAGGGGCTGCAGAGAGCATATTAACACTGTAAGCCAGTGCATAAGGTCACTCCCTGTTTTGTTTAGCAGTAGAAAAGCAACCAGAGCGTCCAGCTGCAGTCCCTGTCCCCTTGCAGGATTCACTTCCTTGACTCAGACGCACCGGCTCCCTAAGGAACCGCTTAGCACAACCGCAGAAGAGACCTGGGATACCCCATACCCGGTGCAGGGAGCCAGGAACGGCAGCTAGCCAGAGAAAAGCATCCTCCTCCTCACCGGAGCGGTATCCTAAGGCACCGTCTGGAGCCTGCTCGTCCTGCTGGGAGCTCTTCCCTCCAGCTTCATGTGTCTAGAGCCTCCGGTCGGCACTAAATGCGTCTCTCAGCAGAGCTGCCCTTCCCTCTATGTAACTCTGAAAGGAGTTAAGTTGTGGTCAGTGTTTAAAACACCGGGTGGGTTTGTTAGCTTACGTGGAGCATACGCTCGACTTGTACATTTGAGTTCTGGCAGCCGCCCAAGTCAGGTCTGTGGAACATCCACCCCTTCAACGCAACAAATAGGAAAAACAACACCTAAAGAAAGTTTAAAAAACCAACGGCAAAACCAAAGCAAAGCTTGTTCGTCTTGGAGAAGCAACGTGGAGGCAATTATGCCTATGCTGGGTTTATTCCTGCAGCTTTGACAGCTGGATCCTCCTTACCTGCAAGCAGACCCGGCTCTGGGACACCCTCTTTCTGCAGAGCTCAGACGTGCCCCCCCTCTCCCCCTGCTTCTTTGCTCACCACGTTTTTGGTGTTTGCAATGGGCCTTGTCAGGACGTGCTCACCTGCAGGACGTGCTTGGTGCCCACGAGCGACGCCCTGTCCACGGCTCGGCCCTCGCCCGGCAAGTGGCCCCTGCGGCTCGGGGCCCGGTACGAGTAGGTGCTGCTGGCCACGCTGCCGTGGCGCTGGCTGCACAAGCTGGCGATGGAGCCTTTCGTGGCGCCCGCGTCCGCCCCGGCAGCTCTGCCCCTGTTGAAGCAGCGGGATGCGGTGGGCAGCGTAAAGGCGCGGCGGGAGGGGGAGAACGTGGGGATATTTTAAAGCGGAATCTGCCTGTGGCTTCCCCTTTCCCAGGGGGAGAGCACGGTGGGGGAAAAGGGGAAAATGCAACACTCGGGGCGGGGAAACAGGGGAAAGAAATGGCATTTTGAGGCGAAACTCTGGGAGCCGAGGGACGGGACGCGGCGGCGCCGGCCCGGCGGGCCGGGGCTCTTCCCGCGGGCCGGGGCTCTTCCCGCGGGAGG
>VZSG01000545.1:317983-358878 GCA_013398315.1 Nothoprocta pentlandii
CCCCCCCCCGACCCCCGTCCTGGGGTGCGTGCCCATGACCAGCCCCAAAAACCCTTCCCCCCCCAGACCCCAGTCCTGGGGTGCGTGCCGACAACCAGCCCCTCGTCAGGGCCGAGCGGGGCGGCTCCCGGCCCCACACAGCCCAGGCACTTGGTGGGGCGCTCCGGGGAGCGCTGGGGGTTCCCTGTCCCCCCATTTCCCCCGGGGGTGCAGTGGGCTCTGAGAGTGGTCCCGAGGTGCCGGTTTGTGCCCCCCGCCCCTCCGCAGGTGGGATGGGGTGGGCGGCCGCCCCGCGCGACGCGCCGGGCCACATAAACAGGGACTGCACCGAGTTCGCCGTAAACGATCGTGAAATCCCTGCGCTTGGCTAATTTGCTGCTTGGGCAGTGTTGACAGAGGAATAGGAAATGCTTATTCAAAGGGATGCTAGTAAAAATAAATAAAAAATATCTATATCTTCTGTGGGACAGGCGTTCCTTCTCGCCCAACGTGTGGAGGTTGGGAAGGAGCCGTGGGTGTCTGTGTTACAGGATTTTAGGGAATAAGTTTTTCCTCCTCCCTTGAAATTACTGGATTTGCGTGAATTTTTACATAAATTCCTCTCATCTTTCCCTTGCAAAACTTCAGGGCAGCCTTCTTCCTGTTACTGGTACCAAACGCCCTAACCTAATCTTAAAAGGAACTGTCCCTTTCCTGCAGTTATCCCGAGGGGCAGAGTCAGTCCCGGGTCTCCCCCCCATTAATTTCCTGCCTGAAAAAACAAACCCGGGAGCCCTGGTGGGTTTGGGGCCGGGGGGCGCGCTCCGCCTTGCCGTGTTGCTGGACGGGGCCGCTCTCGGGGCCGCCCCGTCGGGTGCCCTGCCGGGGACGGGGCTGCTCCGGACACGTGCGGCGCGAGCCCTGCGGCGGTGGCGGGCCGGGGTTGCTCGCGTCCCTCGAGCTGCGCGGGGCTGCGTGCCCAGCGGCCGGGATTTCGAAAGGCCGCCTCGCCTGGCGCGGGTTAGGCGAGGAGCCGTGTCCCTGGACGGCTCCTTAACCTGGCGTTGTCCCGCTGGGAAGTGCCTGCTTGGCAGGACAGGCTGCGTGGCGGTGAGCAAGGCGCGCGCTGCTCTCCTGGGATGGCAGCAGCTCCAGCTCAGCCTTGGGCCGTGTCCCGCCGGGGTTTGCAGGCTCGGGCGGGAAGCAGGGAGGCTGCTCTGCCTCCTGCCCTCCCTTCCCCCTGGAAGAACCTCGTGCGGGTCCCTGAGGAGGTGCTCCCAGGAGCCCATCCCTGAACAAGGAGGAACCCCGAGCTGCTCCCTCACAGACAGGCTGCAAGGCCTTCGTGCCAGGGCCGTAAAACTTGACATGTAAGCTACGTAAATACAAAACTTTTCAAATTTGACAGGAAAGCTCCTCAAACAGGAACTCTGAGCCTGTTGAGTAAAATGAATCCAGAAAGTGAAACTAATTTATCGAAAAAATGCTGTTTCACTTTTGCAGAAATTCAACCACTTGAATAAATTGTAGACAAAAAAAAAAACTTTGCTGTTGAATTTACATTAAATATTTTTAAGTTTGGGATTAATAAACCCAGTGAGGGTTTCGATTTACTCTGCAGCTTGCTCACATTATCAGTCTGAGTTCTAATGTTCCAACACATTAAAATATATTTTCCTAGCCATAATCAGAAAGAAAACATCCCTAACTTAAGATCAGCTCGAGCTTTGTGAGTGTTACAAAATCACGCTCTAAGCTGCTTATTCAGTCTTTGTGGTGTAGCAAATGCTGATACGTACATATTTTTTTCCAAATGCAAATATTTTAATGTCTACAGAGAAGAAAAGATTTTGACTTAGAAGCTTGACTAATAATTGAAAGAGAATGGGTTTTTGTTTATAATTCATCCCTTAGAATGTACAAATAAAATGTAAGTGTGGAGGAGATCTACTGATTCCAAAAACCCAAAGAGGTGCAGTCATATTTTTGTGTTGAAAAGACATGCAGTGAAGTACCTGTTGTAATTTTCAGAGTGCTGAAATTCTGTGATTACTTAATTTTGTTCCCTAATGCTCCAACCATGTTGCAGCTGGTGCTTTCTGGGGTACTAAATGGCAAAAGCAGTGGGGAAAAAAATTAGTGTTTTTCTTTTGATTAACTCCCTAAAGAGAAGGCAGATACCCCGGCTGTCGCGTGGGGAAGTGCACGGTCATGTCTGGCTGGCAGTGGGGTGGCACAGTAATGGTCCAGGAGCCCTGGTTGAGGCTGGCACAGCCTGGTTTAGATGTCCAGATGACTTAAACTATGGGCAGAGAGGGGGACGTGTGGTCTGGCAGCTCCCAACTGCCCAAAGGGAAGGTTCTGCTCCCTGGGCTTCCCCTGCAGCTCGCTGAGCGACCTGAGAGTGAAGAGCTTCTTGCAGGGTGACTAGTTGTCAGCTGATAGAGAGACCTGGCAGGCCCAGGAGCTGGAGCGAGGGTGGCCTGGGCAGCAGAACCAGTGGCAGGGACTGGTGGAGGAGGCTGGAATTGCCCTCCATCCAGAAACACCCATTGGTATTGACTGGCTTCTCAGGCAGCTTCCTGGTCGTGTGGGGCTCTGGCCTTTGAAAGCTGCTGAAGAGCTCGGTCCTCTTTGTACCTGCTCTTGGCCGTGCACCTGACCTATCTTCTGGCCGGCTCCGAGTGCTTGTCCTCCCCCCTGGACAAGCTATTCAGCTTGCCGACCCGGTGGGATGAGAACGTCCCTTTTCCTCTTGCAGTGAGTGTTGATGGGCTCGGCGACTGGAATCGCCTCTGGGGAGGGTCAGACGGGCGCGTGTGCGTCGGCAGGAGGAGCAGGACCGCTCCGCGGCAGCATCGCTTAGCTGCCAGCCTGGCTTGGCTTGAGTACCCTTGAACGGTGGTGGAGTTCCCAAAAACGTAGCTCCTTTTGGCCAGAAATCAGTTTGTTGCATTGACAGGGCTTTAGTAAATCATCTTTAAATTCAAAAGACCCGATGAAGTCTTCTTTTATCCTCAGTTTTATGCTGCTTTCATTGAAGAGCTTTAAAACGGTGCGAATAAAGCTGAATTGTAGTTTCTAAGTGCGGCTTAAAATATGAAGATATTTTGGGACACAATGTTTAAGAAACACATGATCTACTGTTTCCTTCCAAAGATTAAGAATGTGGAAGAAAGTTATTATGCACATTATCTTGAAGCAGTAGCCCAGCTTAAGTGTGTAACAGCCTTCTCTTTAGGAACAGGAATCCAGTTGACATGATCACTAATGTGGTTGCCAACTGAGATGTTTTAGTAGTCAGTGAGACCAGGCCTTCTGAATAAAGTCTGGATACAAAATAAGGTCAAAATAGATTAAATGGAGGCTTCCTGCTGGCTGATTTAAGTCATGATTAAAATTGGTGATTCAAAACAGTCCATCCTGTTGAGCATTTTTTCCCTGTTTGTTTTTAACCTGAATTGTCATTTTTTCTTGTTTTAGGACAGGTTTGTAGAACACGTCGCAGTGTTCACAGCATCTGTGAATAGATGCTAACATAGGCCTGGGATTTCAGTTTTCTGACTTCCTTGGTCAGGATATCAACCCCACCAACCGATTGCATTCCTTAGCTTTTCCAGCAAGCTGGGGACGATGATAACATGCAATTTGGAATTTGGCTTTCTAATTCATTGGAAAGGCTTTTTTTCTTATAATAGGCTTTTCTTGTGTGTGATAGCATCTAGATACTTCTACTTTACGATTTGAGGTTTACAATTATTTCTTGCAGCAGAGGAATCTTAGAGAAACTGTGGAATTGTTGAAAAACTCTTTTATTCTGAGCTTTTTCCCTTCCCAGAAGTCCCAGTCTGTATTAACACTTCCCTGTTAATTCATGTATGTCACAAACGGGACATACAGACACTTTTCTTGCAGTCCTTAGCACGTGGCAGTATCTTGTGTCACCTGAAGCTTGTGGTCGTTCCATAGGCTCTTTTCTACTTTTGCTTGTTAAGAAGTACCAGGATATAACAACGAGCTGGGACCAACGCTGTCCATTGGCATGGAAATGGATAACAAATGGTTAGAAAAAGTCTTGTTGGAAGTGTGTGCTGCGATCTAGCCAGAATATGCAGCTCTGTCCTAGTGCTGTGCTGAAGCTGTACAGTACTTGGCGATGCCAGTTCCCTGGGTGCAGGACTGTTCCACGCGTAGGAGTCCCATGGGCGCAGGGCATCCCTGCTGCACGGCAGCTTCCTTGGTTATCCTCACCCCTTTCTGCTGAAGACTTGTCCTTTAGGCAGGTAAATACAGGTTGATTTGTGTTCCCAGGGGATGGCGACCTGGGGCTGTCCGCAGTGGTTCAAGGTGCTATTTCCTCTCACTGGGGGTTACCCTTCCTGTAGCAGGGGCAGCCCCGGAGCCGCCGTGGAGCATCCTTCTGTGGAAGCCCCTCCGTTAGCACGGGCTCGCTCGGGTGCCCCTTCCCTTTGCCCCGTGCTTTGCATGAGGAGCTCGGGCAGCAGCGCGGCGGGAGCTCGCACCCCCGCGAGGTCCATCCTCCCGCGTCTTGCTTCCCTCTTGGCCCTTGTTTTGAGTAGCAGCTGTTACTGGTCATAGACACGTGAAAACGTCTACCTGCTTCAGACTCGTCCTGAGTATCTGCGATGCCCGGGGTATGGGTAGGCTCAGTTTTACGCTGTGCCTGGCTGGAGGAGCTGACTTCACGTGGGCAGGTAGGGAGTGCTGCTCCTGCCGCATGGGTAGGGAGTTGTTTTGCAAAGCAAATGTACCTGAAAGGGTAACATCCCCTGCAAAGTGCTCTCTGTCATCTGCCTGTCCTGCCCAGCCTCTCCCGGTGAAGGGATTTATGTGGCCTCACGCTGAGCAGGGACGTGGTTGGCTGCAGGAAGACGGACCTGCCGGGGCCTGGGCGGTTCGGCACCGCTGAAACTGCTCCATCGGCTTCTCCGGGAAAACTCGGGCCCAACAGCCTTTGTTCCCTTCTTTGAAGTAGTAATAAACAGAACTAAGCCTTGTGCAATTCCTTCCTCAGGAGGAGGAGGAAAAAAAAAGCGAGCAAATAAGTAATCTTTCAGAATTGCCCGGAAAACCTTAAACCTCAGGATCGCATGGTAGTTTGGGGAGGACGGGAGATCTGGAGATGTTGAGTCCAGCTTCCCGCTCACGGCAGGGGTAGCTGGGGCATCAGACCAGGCTGCTTGGGGTTGCTGTGGTCCTGGAAACCTCCGGGGACGGGGCCCACACAGCCTTTATGGGCAACCTGTAATGGTGTTTGACTCTCTTCATGGGGAAAATCGTGTTGTTGTTCGTTCATATGGCGTGTTACTCATTTGAAGCTTAGCTCAGTATAATCAAGGTGAGCAGGAAAATGGCAAAATCGGGGGACCTTCGTGCAGGTGGCAGTGTCAAGCCTTTGATGTATGTGTTTGAGGTCTGCGAGCTGAGACATTGTCTTCGGTATTTCTGTTCTGGAAAGACCAGAATTTTCTCATTTAATAACCAAATTGGAGGGGGGAGGCAGGAAGAGGAGGAAAAAAGACTGTTTTCACTGTACTTTAAGACTCTCAGTGTGCAGAAGAAATTGGCTGCCATCATAGCTTGGTTATAGAAGTGTTCGCGTGCAGAGTGATGAAATGAGGGCAGCCTTACTTTTCCTTTCCCTTGCTGTGTTCTTCCCAAGGCATAAAAGCAAGATGTGTTATTTTGCACATACGATGGGGGGAGAGAGAGAGGGTGGCTGGGAGACAGTGAGCTCTTCCACTTGGATACCTGCTGAAGGAAGGGGAAGTGTCTCATCTTGAGCAACGGGCGTTCTTCACCATTTCAACTAATTGTTTTCTCCAGGCTGTCGTTCAGCTTAGCTCGCTGGAGAGCTCATTAAATGGCTGCCACGTTTCTTCTACTCTTAAGACATCAACAGTGCAGGCGTGGGTCTTACAGATTGATTTCTAGGCTGGTGAGCTCCTCCTCTAAAATAATTTGAGCTGTAGGATGCAACAAGCTAAGGTTTAAACCACACTTATTCAAAACTTCTTTTTTTTTCTGTGCAGTCTTTGAATATTATTCATGTAACTGTATTAGCTTTTTGGGAATAAATCTGTAAGTTATGAACAGGATATATGTTACTACTTGCAAATCAGTAATTTACTTAGACTTTTAATTAGTCTGCTTAGTGAAATGTGGCTTCAGTGATACTAAAGTCAGATAGAGGTCTGCTGGTGAAATAATTACAGATATTCTCCATCATGCTTGTTCTTCTTTGTGTTGGTAAAATGGATCATGTCTCACACAGGTAATACCATAAATTTTTAAGGTTTAGTTTACCAGTTAATATAATACTTTTCTGTATGCCAGATATTGTTAAAACAAGCCCCTGCAACTGTGAAATTAATTGGGTATTTTCCTGAAGCATCGTTCAACAGGCCTGAGAACCTGGTTCGTGGATTTGTTATGCTTCTTGCTATCAGTATAGGCAGAACTAAATTTGTAGTTTTTAAGTGCGTAGGTATAAGTTAACAGAGTAAATTTGAACAGTGTGTGTATATGTGTGCATATATATTTGTATGTATGTGCTGTTTTATTGCAGAAGCTGCATGCAGATACTGCTCTTGCAAGATGTTTCATTATTAGTGAATTACGTTATGCAGCAAGAAAGATGTTAATCCTAAACTGTAGTTTTGTAGGTAGGAGTGACACCACATTGTGTCCTGCCGGTTTTGTTCCAGCGCTGCTTTGGAGGCTGTAGGAGAAGGGTAGAGCGAGAGCTCTCGGTGCTTTGCTTTCACTCCTGGAGTATCATATTCCAGTCCAAGCAGCTCTAAAGCTTTGGAATAAGGAGTGAAAATCTGCCAGCATGCAAAAAAGAGCGTCGCTTTGAAGCGTATCTGTGCTTCAGCTTCTGAGGTAGCAGGTTCAAAAATAAGTTACGCAAAACTGATAATGTCTCCAGAAGGCTGGTTGCATCAAGTAAATCTATCACAATGTCAGTTTACTGTTTAATTTTCATCATAAATTATGTAGCATACGCATCCCAAAGTCCAGGCAATTTCTGTTGTCGGAAGAGCATGATACTGTATATCTGGTATATGTGTTTCTGTGGCTGATCTGATACATGGCTATTAGGTTCATCGCTTTCTGAAAGAGACCTGGCCCAGTTCACTTCTGTTTATATCTGTATCAATACACTGGAAAATGCATTTGATGTGCTCTTCTGGATCAGTTGTTGCTGTAAGTGCCACTAACCTTCTGGAAGCACCTGCACGTCCTTCCTGAGCCTCCTAAAAATACCCATGGAACAAAAACGGTGAGAGATTGTTCTAGTGCCACCCAGGCTCGCTGTTTCGCTGCTTCCTCTCCTTTCCTTTTCACTTCCCCATGAAGTGCATACACTTCGTGTGTCAGATTTAGCCTCTACTTCAAGCTGCTTATTTGGAGCAGAACAAACACGCTCAGCGTTGTAGCTGTACAGCAGGACTCCCTTGGCCGTTTCCACTTTTCCTGGTTGCTCTTGAGTTAGGAATTAATGAGTGAATTTCATTCACCTGAACCCACAGCAAACCTTTGGTGCAGGCCATCGCACACTTGTTTTCTCCTAAATTTCACAGCTTGTTATCTTATTTGATGGCTCTATGCATAGAAGTGTGAGTGCATCAACCTGTGCCCTGTATGTATTCCTGGATACAGTTATGTCATTTAAAGCAGTGGCTCTTTGTTCCCATAAATGCCTTTGAGGCAAAAATAAATAAATAAGTGCTTTGCACTTGTCTGTAATGGCTGCAGCAGAAAACTGAAAGCCCCTGAAGAACAGGGGTATCCTTTTCAGCAGAATTGCTGCTGTGCTGGCATGCTGTAGCTCAGGGCTCGAGATTTAATGGTACCGACGTGGCCATGTGATCTTTAACCACTGCCAGGAAATCTTTCTGAGCAAATGCCCTAAAAGCCATCTGTTCTGCCCTGGCTGGAGTCGCGATTCCTTGGAGGTGAGGAAATAAGACTGAATACTCAAGAACCGAAGCAATTGTCTCACAGCAGCTTCTTAGTCTTAGCAAGTGGTTTCACCTTACGTTTGATGCTAACAGCTGGTCACAGAAAGAGTTACTCCTGCTGCCCGTCAGCCGCCTTCCTCCTCCACATGTCCAGCTTCCAACTCGTGCTCCAGATTCTTTGCAGCACGTCCAGCGTGCGAAGGCCTGAGATGAGGCAGTCCGACTTACTGATGGGATGGAAAATGAGCGCTGGTTTGCTGTGAGCTTGCTTTGCTGAACCAGCTCTGCTGAGCTTCCCCCTTGGACCTGGCCCAAGCAGCCGAAGCACGTGAAGCGGTGGGAAGAGGTCAGACTACTACTTTTGGCCGCAGCTGGCCATCAATTTAGATGAGATGCAATATGAACCTGCATCTAGCCAGAAATAGATGGCAGAAAATGATGACAGAAAATGATTGATTACAAAGTGATTGCCGTATGAAATGTGGAGATGGTAATCTACAAATTGGGACAGATTAAGTAGGTCAAGTAGGGAAGTTATAAGAAAAGAGCAGAGACTTTTCTACTGCTCTCCTAAAGCTGCCCATGAAGTGACAAAGAATGAGCTGGAACCTTTTCAGGGATGTGTCCGTGCTGAGCAGCGGTCTGAAGGGAAGTTGTTCCTTCTGAAGGGAGATAGACTTCTGAAGGCTTTCTCCTTTGGGGGTTGTTTCCTTTCCATAGACTACGACTGTACTGGATGTATTTTGGAGCTGGCAAGAAGTGGTGGGGTCTGATGCTCTAGTGGTGCAATATTCTAGCAGTGCTTTTGAGGTGACTTTCGAGGAAGGAGCTGACAGTGTCAGCTGATTCCAGCTGCTGGGAAAGGCTCTGCTTTCGTGGGCAGTGATATCTTCTCCACACTATTTAAGACTACTGGAAGCTGAACTTCACTTCTTAAAGCTTGCAATGAGGACTTGCGCCTCAGCGTTGCTTTGTGTCTCCTCTCAACGCTCAAGGGTTTCACTGAGGTAGGTTCAATTAATTAATAGGTTTAATAGGTTAATATCTATTAATAGATATTTGGTTTTGGTATTAATGGGTGTTTGGTTGCAGAATTCCTGTGGTTGGAAGGCATCCCTGGAGCTTGCCTAGTGCAGCCCTGCGCTCAGAGCAGGCCTGACTGCAGCAGGTCATTTGGAGCATGGATGGTTGCGGGCTGGAGACTCCACAGCCTCTCTCAACATCTTTTGTTTTTTAACCACTTGCAGAAAAAGAGGTTTTTCCTCATCTTTAGATGGTGTTTCCTTCATTACAATTTGTGCCCATTGCCTCTTGTCCTGTCATTGAGTGCCGTGGGTCAGGGTCCATCTTCTTGGTCCCCTTCATTAGTTATTTGTAGACATGGATAAGATTGACCTCGGAGCCCTGTCTTTTTGAGGCTAAGCAATCCCAGCTCTCGGCCTCATTCCCCATGGCCGATGCCTCAGTCCCTTCATCATTTTTGGGTCTCCTTGCTGGACTTGCTCCAGTCTGTGACTTTCTTCCCTTGGGGAGCCCAGAACTGGGTATCACATGCCTTGAAAAGAGCACCTGAGGGTCCCCGTGGGCAACAAGTTGAATGTGGCCCAGTCCTGTGGCCATATGGGCAGCAATATCTTGGCTGCACATCGAGGGAGGTGACGTGCTGGCCACTACTCTTAATTTAGCCCAGGGCTCAGGTTGCCACCTTTGTCCCAAGGGCACATTGCTGGTCCCTGATCAGATGGTTACCCACAGGGATCCTCGGGTCCTTTCCTGCAAGCTGGTTTGTGACCAGGTGGCCCCAGCCTATCCTGGCACGGGGTGTTCTCCCTTTGCAGAGGTGGGACTCTGCATTTCCCTTTGCTCTCCGTAAGTTCTTTTGCTCTTAAACAACTCAATGAGGTTCTTCTCTGCCCATTTCTCCAGCCTGCACTGAAAACCTTGCTACGGTCAAGATAAACCTTGGCAGGTCTCCTCTTGCTCTCCAAGCTGCTCATCTTTTCCTAGAAAGCTGTAGGGTAGATCCATGCTAACTGTTCCCAGTCACCTCCTCCACGTCATGCCTTTGGAAATGGAATCCAGGATTCATTGGTGCTTTCCCTTGCCTGGGATTGAGAAGTGCTGAGGAAGAGCACCAGAAAACAAAGGTGGGTCGAAACAACAGGCTCCAACGCGTCCATACAGACACACACATCTGCGAACACGTAAGGCCTGTGCGAGCCCCGAGGCCGTGCGTGGCTGCGGGGCCGCGGTGTCCTGTGCTCCGCAGCGGGTCGACCGGGCCGAGCGCTTCCCGTCCCCGCTCCCGCCGGGAATGCCCTTCCCTGCCCGCCTTGCAGGGCTCGCACCGCAGCCCAGCGAGCACCACGCATCTGCAGACACGGAGCAGGAACTGCCTTCCAGCGAGAGGCTCTTTGACAGGCTGCTTCCATACCAAAAAGTATGGAAGTGGTTATAACCAAATAACCAAAAAGTGGTTATTTGGCTCTTGCTTGCCCCGGAGCGGGGATAGCCCGGCCGAGGATCCTCGCTCTGCATCTCGGCGCCGTCGCCAGCGGTTAGCTCACCTGAGAGCCCCCTCGAACCGTGCTCCTTCATAGCCATGCACCAAAAGCACCTTTAAGGAGGCATTTGCTGAGTTTGTTTTTATTAAATAACTCAGTTTATCTCTTGGAATATTTTAAGGGCTTTATGAGTCACTAAGCGCAGCTCTGCTCTCTGAGAGTAGAATAATTTCTGGAATAATCTTTCATTGAATCATTGAAAATCAGGGGGTTGTTTTTCACCTTCTTTTCTCTATCTGCTTTCCTCTTTCCATCTTCAGGCAGCCGGGTGCTGAAGTCCCTTGGTTTTTGTTCCTATATTGCTGCATTTGAAATAGTCGTTTCATTTGTAGTCCCTGTGTGAGGATTACTAAGGGAGACCTGGTCTTTAATTTGAAACTTTGTAGGATTGCTTCGTAGTGATCTTTCTCTCCCACTTTATTTTTTATTGCACTGAGCATGTAATATTGTCTATTTTATACCCAGCATTATCAGGCAGAAACAATCTGAATTTATTAGCTTTCCCACCTGTACTTTTTGCAGAGGATATGCTAAAACTCTGTTGTTTTACACTAATAATTGTGTGTTATGTATTATCCAGTTTAGTGATTTTTGTCAGACAACCCAAACTGCCCTGGGATGCTGCAGGCTTGATCTTTGATAGTTGAGTATATGCTAGAATTGGAATTTGTTCATTTAGCCTTTGTAAAGGAAGATTTTTAAGCTGGAGTCATTAGTGAAGCTTCCCGTGGCACTGGGGAATTAAATTTTGCAAAAATGTTTTCAGAGCTTTCCCAGTCTCTGCGTTTCGGTCTCCCAAATGGTGCTGGTCGTGGCTGCTGTGGGAAGCGCTGCCTTTTGGGGCGAGCTACCAGAAAAGATGTTTATTGCAAGTCAGCAGTGGTATTGCACGTAAACGAAAAATAAGTGGAAATCAGTAGGTATGAGAAAAAGAGACTGCAGCACCTCTACCTGAGAGCAGTTTGTATGATATTTTGTGGGGGATTGTTTAGGATTTGTGGTGTTAGGAGAACAAAACTTCTTGTCTATCATATCTCTATCCACCCTTGAGGGAAACACTGAAAATGAGTTTTTATTCCTCTTATGTACCAGTTTCTGCTTGCCACGGGCAAATATATTCTCAATTTTCACTTATTCACTTTAGATTCTCTTACAGCATTGGTATGTAAATGATTTTTTTATTAGTGATTACTCAGTAGAAATATTTCTTTTCTCAGAAAAATTGCTGCTATATAAAAAAATTGCAGTTTCACAGGGTTTTAGTTGCTTTTATGGGGGGGGGGTTGTTGTTGTTTTAGTTGATTATAAGGTTTTACCTCCCTACATAGGTGTCCTGGGTAGAAGTGGCTTGTCAAGTGAGTGCTTGGCCTTAAGAGATGAAATCAAGGAGAAGGAAAGTGCTTTGGAAAATCTTAGAATAATAGTTCAAGTTCCTGTTTGAGTTCAAATTGATTACCTTTTTACATAAAATATCCTGTTTAAATTGCAAGTATAATTTGCTGATACTGAATTTCGGTAGGAGTACAGTCTACATTGAGTATTATGCATAGGCACAATAGCAATAACATTGTGAATGTGCGAGTTGGAGTTTTCCAGGTTGTTTCTTGGCCAAATGCAGGCAGGCGTTCATGAAGACAGCACTGCGCGTTATGCAATGTGATACATCCTTGATACAAACCAGTACCTTGGTTCCCAAAGTGCAGCCCGGAGAGGGATAGCGCAGTTCTCTACAGTGAAAGGACAGTCTTTTGAACCCTGAAAATCACCCCTTCAGATATATTCCTTAAAATAGTGCAACTGTTTGCTTGAATTTTCAAAACAAATGACGTTTGCACGCTGGGCGCGCGGATCAGCCCGGGAGGTTAAGGATGGACAGAACTATAAGCCAGGGGAAGCAGAATTTGATAATGGAAGTTGCTCATTCCAATTCTAACTGTAGGTTCACCAAGCACAGTAGCCGGAGGATCTCCCCGTTACATAATGGTGTTGTGGAAGTGGGGATGTGTTGTTCTGTGCCGCAAAAAGTACATTTCTTTTGTAGTCTGTGATCTGGATGTATATTCCGATGCTTGTTTGTTATTTTAATACCTGGGAAGAAAGTCTGGCTTGCAGAATAATTTCTGCCTTTTCTCGTGGCTGGGTTGGAGGCTGAGGTGAAATTGCTTTTCCCCTCGGTTGCGCGAGGGATTGCGTTGTGACCTGTGATCAGCTTCTACATTTTGCACCTTAATTGACACACAAAGAGGGCATGCAGGTGCTGAATAGCACGCAGGTTCCAAGAGGGAGGATAATTTAACTGTGCTTGCTGTGTCAGTGCAATCGGGCATGTATCTGGGCTGCAGAAAGGGGAATTTAGTGCACGGAATTAGATCAAAACTGGCTCTGTTCAAAGCTACCCTGCGAGTGCTCTTAGTTTTCAGTTGCGTGTTGGCAAAAGGCAGGAGTGGAAATGAGTGGAGTGGGATGGAGAGGAGGCAATAGCAGCAATTAATGCCACGCACAGCTCATGGGGGGGCTGTAATGTTATTTTAGGAATGAAAGATTTGCTTTATTTTATACTTTCATGAACTCAATCACCGCTTCTCAAAGTGGGCAGTTCTCGCAATTACTCTTCCTGAAATAGAGCAAGGGGATAGATATGTCGAGGAGGAATGGATGCTGTTTATCTTACGTTGCTTTAGAGATGCGGCGGTGCTGAATTAGTAAATAGATTATTTGCAGTAGCTTGCTCATTTGCAATTGTTTTGTCAGATGAATTATTGAATTCAGTTTGTATAGATTCAGCATAGAAAAAAAAATAATTTCCTATGTTTTCTTTTTTAGCCTTCTGTTGAGTCGTCAAGCCCAGGTAAATATTTTTAATATTTCCTAAACTTATGAGGGAAAAGGGGCTGCCTTGAAAAGTTCTTCTTGCTGATCTCTTCCAGCCAGCCGCCGCGGGTGGCAGTTTGACGAGTAAATGCGTGGCCGCGTTGGTTGCAGCTCCTTCCCCGGTGCCAGCGGCAGTCGCAGGTCGCTGCCGAGCTCCCGGGCTGCCCTCGCTTACGTGCCCTTGCAGCTGCTTGTAGCAGACACAACAGCAGCACAAACAGAAGCTGCAAGAAAAATGGCACTTTGTTCCTCACCGGGTTGCTAAAAACGAGGGGTTTCATGGCTTCTGTTTTCAAAGCTGCTGCTTTTCTGATGTACCAGTATCTCAGTTTTACTGGATATCTAATAATTACCATAAGTGTAAATTATGATTTAAAAAAAAAAAAAAAAAAAAACACAACTTTACTGCTACTATACATTGTGCTATTTACTTCACAAGTTTTGGCATTGTACTAGTTGAACAACTTCCCAATAGTTACTAGAGCTGGACTGCCATTGTCTCTTGCATTCTTACTTTTTTACAAATATTTTTCATTTTTTTTAAACACTTAAAACTACAAAATATAGTTAACTCTTCCTCCCTCTTGCACCCTTAGCATGAATACAGGCTTCAAACTTTGGAAAATAAAATTTAAATTGTCCAAGGAGACATGCGGACAAATATCATCAAAGCTAGAGTTAGAAATCAGGTATTGCTAAATTATATCCAAATGCTGCATCTGCCAAACCGCTCATCCATTCATTTTTTTTTGTTGTTGTCACAAAATACAAACCAGACTTTTCTACAAAGAATTGAGAAATGCATGGGGAAAAATAATTAAGGATTCTACATCATATATAAAATCTGCATAACTATGAAGCTGACATGAAGTTTAAATTTTGAAAAGTTGAGGCAGTCTCTTGGCAGTTGTAAACAAGAATACTTGGGAAGGAGCAAAGATACAACTGCCCCAGCTTGTATTTTTATGAGTATTTCTACTCTCGGTAGGACAAACTTCTGATTAGGTAGGAGTTAAATCTTCAACAACTGAGCATTGTGCAAGTATTTAACTAGGGGCCTGATGTCCAGGTTTATAGTACTTTGAGAAATGACTGGTTAAGTCCTACCTCTTTTTTTTTCCCATGATCTCTTATCACCCCAAAATCAGCTTTCCCTGTCCTCTGAATAATATGATTAGCTTTCCCCAAGATAAGTGAATTAGGGATTCTGCAGAGACTTCCCTTTCTCAGGATAATTTGAGTATAAAAATGTCACCAAAATAAAAAACTAAACTATTTGAGGCCATGATCTAACTAAAAAACAATCTTTAAAATGTTTTCCATCAGGAGGTTCAGCAACATCTGATGACCATGAATTTGATCCATCAGCTGATATGCTGGTGCATGACTTTGATGATGAACGGACATTAGAAGAGGAGGAAATGATGGAAGGAGAAACAAACTTCAGTTCTGAAATAGAGGATCTTAACAGGGTAGGTAGCATTAAGTAGTCATAAAACGTAACCACAACCCACAATCTTGCACAAAGACACGTGCAGGCTTTTTCCCCTCAACCTGGGACAAAACCCCCCAAATGCCCCCAAAACAGTGGTAGGTAAATAATACCGATGGGGGAAGGGGCTAAGCTAAATTAGCAATTTTTAAAAGGTGGGACAAGAAAACTGGTATCTAAATATTTAATAATGCATAATTCTGTGCTTGTGTAGTTTCTTTATATTTACTGCTACAGGACTTGCATTTTAGAGCTAATATAAATTAACGTTTGCTCTGACTAAACTTGCATGTTCCAGGGTTCCTGTTTTTAACAAACACCAGCACTTGATTAGAGCACATAGATTTCAGTTTAATCGCAGTCCCATTATTTTACCCCTGTATTTTTTATGCAAACATTTATATAACAATTCAGTGAAGCAGATAGTATCCCTATTGTTAAGACAGAGGAAATGGCAAACCAATCAATCTGTGTTTCCCAAAGCCACGTGGTTAAGTTGTCAGGAGCACTGGGATCAGAACTCCCAAATATTGGTAATAGTGTTAAATAGATCTTAAAATGTGTATATTCTGAAATAACTATGTAAGATTTATTTGGGGTCTTGAGCTTCTGTTGTCACTTATGTCTGCTTTAAATTACTCCTCTGTCAGGAATAATATTCTTAAACTACAAAGTATGGGCATTGTAAGTGCCAAAGTAGTTTAGATACTGTCTGTGACCTCTTTGGCTGAAAAAGCTTCCAGAACAGATCATTAATAATCCTGTTTGGTATAAGTGATTATATCCCCATATGATGTTAAATTAATTTAGTGCATTTAATCTACACTTCAGATGTAAATGGTTTCTTTCTATTGGTTTCAGGCCTGATATTAAAATGCAAATGTAAAGATAAACAAGTTGTTAATCTAAACATGCTCCATCTCAATTAAATGGGAAATGGGATTCCACATCTATCTCATTGTTCTTAAGTTGAAAGTACACGTTTTTTTCCTCATCTTTTGTAAAGAGTCAACATTGATTACGTAATTTTATCACCACATTACAATGCTTTGTTTATAATCGTATTTCAACATCAATTTATTCCCTCATGCCCTAGCTGTAGGGGCTACAATTCTATAATTTTTCCACATTTCAGGTATTTTTGTAGTAAGAAGAGTGAGCAATGTTAACTTCAATTCAAATTGCTCCATTTGCTAGCCATCTCCAAAGTGTTTTTTTTTTTTTTTTCTTCAAATTGGCCTTGAATCCTCCTGTAAAGTTATATGGCTCTTGCAGGGAGAGCTTCTACTGAGCCTCAGGTGCTTCCACACCGACAGGACCTTGCTAGAGACCTATAGTTGCTTCTATTTCTGGGCTAGCAGCTCATGCATCAAGGCTTATTTTTTTCTCTTTATTATTTTTTTCCTCAAACATGCCCATTCTTAGACATGGATGGTGGACAACCTAAGCCTCAAAACTGTTGTCAAGACAAGTGCTATCCTGCTTTTGCTTTCCCTAGTCATTTACAGATATTCCTTCAGATTTCCCCCTAGGCTGGGAATGTGCTGGATTTACTAGTTCGGCTCCTTCAGAGCCCAAGTGGCGGTCAGGCTTAGCAAAGCAGTGCTTGAACCTTAATTATTAGTCTTCTGAGTGGCATAGCAACAACACCTGCCTTTGAGGGTGAGGAGCTTCTGCACTCATTGCCTGAAAACGTGGTGAATCTGTAAGATGTGAGTATTTGGGGCTGAGCAGTGCCCTGCATTTGCAGGTGGGTGTATGAGGACACATTTTTGTGTGTGTGTCAATGGCAGCAGTTAGTGTCTCTCCTGAGACCTGAAGTCACCCTCTGTGCTGCTGTGGAATATGGGAAAAAATCCAGTTCTTTGAGAGGGTAGTTGAATGAGAAATACTGGAGCTGGTGGTTCTTAGTGATGCTCCTGGAGAGGTAAGAACGTTTTGGGGACAGAAGAGCCATCTGGAATGTGACGGAGAAGACTGTGCCCGCTCATATCCAGGTGTGTGTAATAGAATTACAGAATTAATAGGATATTCTCACGTGTTAATAGGCATACTGGGTCTCACCAAAGTCCTGGCTAAACCTAAACCAATATTCTTTCTTCAACAGACCAGGACAGAAAGTGATCAGGAGGGTGATTTTTTATTATTATTATTATTTTCTTTAATTCTCCCCACAACAGGGCACATCTTCTGTCTCCTGGGCATACTCTGATGCTGCAGGTTTGCCAAATGCAGGAAACTGGCTGCATAATTCCTGACAGTGAGAAATTGTATTCACTCTCCTCCTTGGAGAGTGCCCTGGGCCCTACCAAGTTGCAGAAAGTTGTAGTTTCCTCCTGCTCTTAGCCAAGGTGGCTAAAAAAAGGCATCAGCTGAAGGGAGAGATATGGGCAATTTGATGCCTGTGGGACCTAGCTCTTCAGGTTTGTGCTGTCCTGTCCATGGGCTGGGCGATACTGATGGTTTGCACTGGTGTTTTGGGTACCGCTAGGAAGCAGTGAGCACTGTCAGGATGCCGTACACGATGCCTCGCTCCATGACTTAAATATTTTTAAGCCTTCGATGCCTTTTTTTTTTTTTTTCCATTTGTTGTTCCCTCTGATTTCTTGGTTTCTCCTTTTGGGTCCTTCTTTTCATGCAGGGCTCTTGGGTTGTCTCAGGGACATGCACGAACATCCTATTCCCTTTAAAAGGCAGCAAAACCCAACAGTAGTTATTTGAGGAAGGCTGTAGAGCAGGGCAGTGTTTCCTCCCAATACTCTTGCAGCCTCCAGCAGGTTGCAGTTGAGATGCACCTGGAACAGAAGATGTCTCTTGCTCTCTCATACTTCTCCCTCCACCACACAAATGCGTCCAGCAGATTTTTAACCTTGTGAACCTTAGTGTCTGCAAGGCATATGACAGTGTTGCACAATTTAAGTTCATTGAGTTTGAGGGTTTTTTTAATCCTATTTTTGTTCATTTTAATGGTTGCCCCTGAGCTTTTGAGTTATTATGTACCTTCTCTGCTGCTGATGTAGTTGACTGTTATATTGCTCCTCACTCATTTACCTTTTCTCCAGACATAGGAACATTTCCAGTTTTACAGTTACCCTAAAACAATGCAGAAATCATCATCTGATATTCAAAGCATTTTGTCTTGGAGAGTTGTTGGCACGTGGAGCTTTTTGAATTATAGTGGGATGTGGCAAGTTAAGAGGCTCTACCTTAGAAAAGATCAGAAAATGCTCTAAATACAATACCATTTTTCAGTGGAACAGATGGCAATATGCCTACTACATTATTCTCATTCTCACATACTTACAAATTGTAGTAGTATTTTTCCAATTCTCAGTCTGTATGTTTAAATGGAGTAGTGGGGGGAAATGCTGAATTACTCTTCAAAATGCACCAGAGAACATTTATTTGGGAATCATGGTTATAGTGCAGCTGTCAAAAAACGTAAGGTTTGAGTTAAGATCACAGTCCTGTCAGTGTCAAAAATAAATTCCCTGCCTCTTCATTCCGTAAGACATTATGGCAGGACCAAGAAGTCAAGAAGCAAGGTGAGAGGATTGAGCTGCCTGTGGTCCGCATCTACTGTGCGTGTAGCTCCAAAGACTGGACCACCTCAGTTCTTTGAAATAAAATAGCATAAGCAGACCCTGAACCCTGATAACCCTGTGGTGTATTTATTTTCACACACTACAACTGCCAATGTTTGCCTTTTGTAACTGATATTATCGGTGTGTTTCAGGAAAACTAAGCTTTGGAGAAATATGCAGTGCTGGACAGTTTGTACAAGAGCTAATTGGAGGTAGTGTAGGGTCAGCAGGCGACTAGGAAATCTGATTATCAGCCAGGACTTAAATTGCCTGCTAAGAAGTAGTGTTGCTCACAGGCATGCACCTCTGCATGATAAACCAAGGAGGAGATCCTTGGAGAGGGGTAATTCCTAAAACCTCTCCAAAAGGTTCTGCTCCAAAAAATCTCTCTAGGGAAGGCATATACTGGCCCGGCAGGCTGCATACAGAGCTATTAAAGTGATTAAGTGATTTGCACACCTGGCAATCAATAGTTTGCATTGGTAAAGCGAGTGCAAGTGATAACTGTTCTGGAGCCACTAAACTTGAGAACTTTCCATGTCACTGGAGATGGATTTTCCAGAGTGGATACATCATCTAAATATAAAGATACTCAAGTGTGCCCATATTTTTGTGGGTTTGCTCCCAACTCTGGGTGCTTTTGTAGGCATCTAGCTTAAAAGCTGCTTGTTTTCCTTTTTAAGTGAGGAGATGAGTATGCGTCTGTAAACACTGCCATCTTTACCTGAATATTTTTAATATATAGCTTGAGTTTTTTATTATTATTTATTTCCCCCAGAATGAGAGTGGTTGAGAAGTGCATTTGGTTTGATTCGTGTCATTTTGTGTTGGTGGCCAGGGTTGTAGGACTGCAAGGAACCCACCATAAAAAAAAAAAAAAAGGATTATCTCCATGTTCAAGGCAGATAGTGCAAGCTCTGGTCTTTGTTCTGCAGAATTTTTGGAAGCACAGTGCAAAGCACTACCTTGCATTAGGGCAAGGTACTGCTGTGCAGCTAGCTTCATGGTACCTACAAAATCTATCTTGTCTGTCTGGATGAAGCCATTGCTGCAGTTTCATACTTTGAGTGCTTCTTTTTGCATAAATATGTGCAAAATAATATTTTTTTTTCAGGTAGTTTTAATGGGAGAAAAAAACCCAACCCTCTCAACTACCAGTTCAGCAAGGAGAGCGTTCAGTCCATGTCTGTGCTGAAGGTGGATGGTGCGTGGCCCACACGTCCTATCTGGCTGCCACGGGAGTTAATTAACATCACTTCCACCACTCTGTTCCCCAAGGTCGTCTTGGTGACTGGCTGGATGGTTTCTGTTGTTGGCCTCCAGTCCCCAAAACACACAACTAACTCAGATACTTGTAATTCTGATTATCCATTCATTTGGAGTGAACATTTTTAGTAGACTTGATGACATATTTTTTTTGCTGGTTCATGCACAATTTAAACTACGGAGCAGATGTGAAGTACTTGTCTTAAAATCTCAAAATGTGTTTGGCTGTTCCTCAGGAAAGTGATATGCCAATCCAGGAGCTGCTTAGCCTTTATGGCTATGATGGTACCATTCCACTGCAAGAAGATGATGATGATGAAGATGAGGAGGAGGAAGAGGAGGAGGGAGAAGATGATGATGATGTTGATAATGACGACAACAGTGGCTGTAGTGGAGAAAACAAAGTGAGTGTTTACACTGATTTGAAGCTTACTTTCATTGAGCCATTATGTACTAGATGGGCGCTCAAGGTGTCACATCACAGCAGAAATAATTTGCAGCATAGCTGATTTTAGATGCTCTGGGTGCTGTATTCTAATGTTTATCCATCTCTATTTCTTTTAATTTCCTTGTGTCATTCTGTCCTGTCACTGAAACAAATTAGAGTACATGTATACCTACAGCATGACTGAAAAAAGGGCATCATAATAGTATTTTGGAAATACTGTTTGGCTTCGAAACTTGAGTTTTAAGTGCCTAGGAGTACCTTTATAAATACAGCTGAATACTTGTTTCGAGACTAAAAAACTCAAATACTTGTTTTGAGGTTAAAAAGCTCATCTACCGAAACTGAAGTGAGGAATCAAATTCAAAGATGTCTCTAGAGTCCTTGAGGCTGCTGCACGTTTTCTTACTGTTGACTGTATTTTTAGAAAGTCATGGTAATTGTCCTGATTGTAAAAGTTACATGGTTAATGGGAAAAAAAAAGGTAGTTAAAATTTAATAATACAAATTTTTTGCAAAATGTAAAGCTGTGAACTTGGCATCTTTAAAATTCTGTCCTATGTGCTGTTAAATCCAATTTTAGAAGAATCTCTTCTGCTTGGCTTTTTTATACATATTCATAATAATGTTGCCCTGTCAGGGGCACAGCTGTAACTTCTCCATTATTGGTGGCACTCAGGGTTACTTCCTGAATTACAGTACAATATTGAAACCTTTGTACTCACTTAGTACTGGCAGCAGCAAAAAAGCCTAAGCGTTAATAAAAGTGATATTACCTAGCCTGGATTTAAAATTACCCATTTTGCCCTTTGATTTTTTAAGCCGTTTTTGAATCCAGGAATGAGACACAATGAGATAACTGATTTGGAAAATTAAGTTGTTATGATTTATGAGCCCCTTTGATACATGTTGTAAACGATTGCTATTTGTTCAGGTTGGATAGTTCAAAAAGAAGAAAGATGTCGCTGCTTCACATTAGGAAAGTTTTAGGCCGCTGTGTGGGGAGCTAATGTAACATGAAGAAGGCAAAATTAAAATCAGACACAGATTAATTTAGTACTGCGAATTTGGTGGTGCTCCTGAAGTCTCATTTCCTTCTCGTGTCCGTGCTTCTTAATTCCTGTCTGTCACAGCTTCCATCTTCTATGTTCTCCCACCCATCTCAGCACTTCCCCAAGTCTGTTTTTCTCTCAAGATACTGCTTATCTTTCCTCTGAGATGGAGAAAATCTCTGCAGCTGTCTCTGCTAGGGTGTTTGCAGTCAGCTTTGCCCCTGTTAACCTGTTAACCCAGGACCTAACCCAGCTAACGCTAACCTGTTAACACTGCGTCTCAGCCCACGAGAGCTCTACAAATCCTTGCATGATCTTAGCAGAGATCCCTGGAGTAATACTGTAAATCATTCATGCCTGCTCTGCGAGTGCAAAGCTCTCTACGTGCTCAGTTAGTGATATTGCACGCAGCTATTTTCTATTTTTAATCTGCTTTAAGCTGCGCGTGTGATAATACCCTGGCTTGCTGTTGAAGGTAACGTAAACATATCGTGCCTCATGCCTCTGTGTTAGAAATGCAAGTGTGAATGCTCACAACATACCCATAAGATGCATAAAAGTATAGGTATGTATGTATATAAAGTATATACATTGATATTATGCATAAAAAGCATGCATAATACAAAACACTAATGTGATTTTTAATGATTATCACTTTAATTTTCCTTGATTCCGTTAATACCTATTGTTATGCTTTTTTTTCTAACAGAGAAACATCTCTGACAAACTTTAGAGCTGTTAATGACTCAATGGTATACACACTCAAGTCTGATAATGTTGTTTGTTGGGATTGAACCACACCATTGAGTTCTGTTTTTTTGTTGGCAACGGCTGGGAAAAATGTAGCCAACTGATAATTCCTATCATTTTCATTGAAAATTTACAAGGGAAGATTTAAAGGAAGGTAAAATTTCAGGACAGTTTCAAAAAAAAAAAAAAAAGTTACTGTAGTTTCCTTTTCTTTTTTAAGCCTAGAGTTAATTTTGATCTATTTCCATCAAGGAAAAGACCTCCATTTCAGAGAAGAAAAGCATGTTATTCAATGTAGTCGAGAGCAAGAGAAGATTTTCCAATTCATCAAATTCTCATATTAAACGCTCTCAGAATAGGAAAGTAGCAGATTCTGTATCCAGCCATACACAGTTGAGCCTGTTCATAGGTCTGCCAGTTCCATATCCTCAAACAGTCCATAAGATTTAAGGAGAGGAATCTTATTTGAGCTATTTTTCACTACAAGCAATTACTTTACCCAGCACAGCTTGTCTCCTCCCCCAGTATTTTTGTTTTTATAAGAGCAAATTTTAGAAGATTGAGGAAGAGAAACTCCTGTATCTGATGAAGAAAATTACTGGCTTCAGATAAATACAGCAGTCCATTATTGATTTTTGAATGAAAACTTTAAGGATATGTTTGACTGGTGTAAAAGCAAGCCGTGGTATTTAGTTCTGGTTTGTGTTTTAGGCAGCTTTTACAGTCTATTGAATCTGATATGCTTAAAATCCAGGTCAAAAAGAAAAAGGGGGGAGGCATTTCAACATTTGCTGTGGTTTAGGCTGGACAGCAACAAGCGCCACAGTCACTTCAAGTTAGACGCAGACTATTTGGTTTTGATAGGTTGGCATTTGGGAGGAGAATATTGCCAAAATGGTATTTGTTTTACAAAAGCTAAAACTGATTTGCTTTTGTATATTTAAGGAGGAGGCCATAAAGGATTCATCTGGTCAGGAAGATGAGACACAGTCATCTAATGATGACCCAGCACCATCTGTTGCTTCTCAAGATCCACGGGAGATAATTCGCCCTCGTCGATGTAAATATTTTGATACAAGTATGTACAGTTTAGTACTAAGCACAGTCATCTCGGGATAATTGACTTCTGCTTAATAGCAGCTCCAATTACCATCATACTCTGTTTCTCAAACACACATCTAGATGCCGGCAGGCGTTTGTTAGTTCTTTCTTACCACTGTTCTTGATTAGCATTACGCTGAAAATAAAGGGCAACAAAAATTCCTATTTTTAGTGGAATGCTAATCTTCTCACCAGATGAGGGACCCTGTGCAAGGGCACTACGTATTACCTCCTCTACAACGAAGGATTAAATGGGGTTAATATTTTAAATT
Organism: Nothoprocta pentlandii; assembly: GCA_013398315.1. Classification (NCBI taxonomy): domain Eukaryota; kingdom Metazoa; phylum Chordata; class Aves; order Tinamiformes; family Tinamidae; genus Nothoprocta; species Nothoprocta pentlandii. The sequence goes on from VZSG01000545.1 coordinate 341,348, forward strand.
TCTGCAGGTTTGAAAAAGCAGTCTCAGGCAGAGCCAGTCCTCTCGTTACATTACTCTGAGCACCAAAGCAGTTCGGTTTATGCCCCGGCAAGCTGATTTGCTGATTTGCATGATGAGGAGCATGATCCTTGTAATAAATACTCTTCAGTGGAATCTCTCAAGTTGTACATTGCTGCACGCTGAAAATGCAGCCCTTCTTTAGGGTCCTGGGAGCCTTCTTCAGAGGTCCTGCAGCACCTGGCTGCTGAGCGTGGTACTGCCTTTGGTTCCCAGCAAGGACCAGGGGAAAACCCTTGCTGGCAGGGAATGCTCCGCTCCAGCACAGCACGTGCCTACCCGCCAAAGCCAGCGGCATCAACCTGCGCTCTCACTCAAAGAAACTGGCAGTCCTAGTGAGTGAGAAATAAACAACATTTCCTACAAATAAAGTAAGAAAAAACAAAAGCATTGAAGTATGAAGAAGGCCAATAGACTGTTAAACCTGAATTAACAAAGGTGAAAATAGCCATGAAGGAAATCTACTTGAAAAAACTCAGGTTTGCTGCTGCTGCCAGCATTGTGAACTGATTCTTTCCCTCGTGTTGTGTTTAGGATGTGGGTTTGCAGGCGTCTGAAACCATTGATCTAATTATGTAGCTGACCCCCTAGACCTCTGTGGCAGTCTTAACAGAATATGAGCCTTTCAGTATCGTGCTGCCAGCTGAGCCATTTGCACAGCAGATACCTTCCTCGGGTAGAACTGGTGTTTGAATTCTGGTGTTTGAATTCCTACAGTTCTCTATTTTAGCAAATGAAAATCAAGACGCAAAAGTTTCTTATAATATCTTCTGCTTGATACTTATTAGCCCTAACATTGTAGAGATACATTTTTCCGATGTGTAGTTTATATTAACGCAGGAATTCCAGGGAATCTTACCTTTGCAGGGATTTGAACCAAGAAATTGGCAAGCAAATTAACTCTTTTTTTTTTAAGGCTTCATGTAATGCAAGTGTATTGCATTGCTTTGGTGGGTTTTACAGTGTTCAGCTGTGTCCAGAATGTAATTTAATATGCAGATCTTTTTAGGTTTTGACATGCTATACATAAACTTAGTGCTTTCAGTACCTTGTGAAAGGAAACTACTCCATATTGTAAAAATACTAAAGTTTTATCCTAAGTAATCAACATTAAATACTGCTGTGCATCCCAGCAGTGCATCCAAGCCTCCTAAATCCGTATAAGACTGAGAAATTCATATGTGGGGATTTCTTTCATGTTGTGCTCTGATGTGCCTTTTGTGGCAAGGAAGAGAGCACAACAGCAACTGAATTAGGATAGGAGCTCACTGAAAATAATGGTGAAATTGCAAGCAACTTTGATTTCAGTCTGAACACGCACATAAAAATATGCAGAGAAAATAATTAATTGGAGTGTGGGCCCTCTCAGCTACTTCAAAGGTGGGTGAAGGAAAGGAAGCTTTATCAGGAGGTATTAAAATTGAGGGAGTATTCATTTCTGTCTTCACTTTTGCTGTATCTCATGGGAGCATTGGGTGGGTCTGTCTCCAAGTAGTCAGCAGGGAGAGACGTAGCAGTGCCGGGCGAGCGGGCGGTCGCGCTTCCGCTGCCTTGGATAAGGGGTCTGGGAGGCAGGGCCGGGCTCCTGGACGTCAGTGGGACGAGGAGCCGGCTCGTGTCCGGCCACGGAAGGTGCTCCCGGGATCCCGCGGGCTCCGGCACCCGGCTCCGCTGGAGCCCGCACGGGCTCCTCCAGAGCTCCTTCCGTGTCAACGTTTCCCTCTTTTCTTGCAGATAGTGAAATAGAAGAGGAATCGGAAGAAGATGAAGACTACATTCCATCAGAGGACTGGAAAAAGGTAACTGTTAAAGGCTGCTAAAAATATTCCGTGAGTAATGAGTTGATCTGTCACATAGCAGCTTTCAGCTCTGTGGATTGCCCCATTGCTCTCCTCTTTTCTTCCACAAAAATGAGAGCTTTGACAGGAATGAATGTTGAAAGCCTCCCCAGTAGAAAGCATTTTCATGTAATTTGTTTACTCTTTCTTTAGTTTTCAAACAATGAAAATTTTAAAGAATTAAAAAATATATATATATGGTCAGACTCTCATTCTGTAACAAAAAAATAAAAATAAAGGCACAGTTGTGATTGCTTTACCTTTTGCTTCTCTCTTATTTCAAAACAGGAAATCATGGTGGGCTCTATGTTTCAAGCTGAAATTCCAGCTGGTGTGTGCAAATACAAAGAGAATGAAAAAGGTGAGACTTAAAACTATTGTCATTATCAAAGTGATTCATTTCACTTGCTAATGGAGAAAAAAATCCTTACCTGACTGATGTCATGTCTCTGACAAAATAAAACAGCCTCTTCAAATGAAGGATAAAACCATGATCTCAAACTATAGTTAGGCTGTACTTTGCTGTCAAAGCTTGAGGCTTGGGAAGGGAAGGAAGGATTGTGTTCCTGGACTGCTGAGCCCTTATAGGACTGTTGCATTCTAATTTGCTAATTCACACAAGGTTTTTGTGTAGGCTATGTTAGCCTCTTCACCTGGTATATTGAGTTCTTGTGAAACAAAATAATAAAGAAATTACATTTCTGGAAAGGAATTAATCAATTGAAAGGAGAAAAACGGCCAGAACAACTTTGATTTTCACACTTACTAACCCTTCAGTCAATATTAAATAGCATATTATTCTATTTTCAGGATATTTCCCCAGAACTTCTTGTTTTCCTTTGCAGCCAGAGCCTGTAGCTGTGTGCTGTCAGTATTACCAAGGCAGGAAAGGCAGGCCTGGTTCATACCCAAGTGCATGCGTGAGAGAAGCAATTTTCCCTGCTGATTCAACCCCTTACTCAGAATTTTGTTTACACTGCAATCAGTTTGAGACTGCAGCGTTTGTGGTTTTATATAAACTAGTTTAAAACTAGCTGGCACAAAACTGCTCCTTCCTGGAATTTGAGTCAACACTGAAATAGTGGCAGTTGTCTTGCATTAAGCTCCAGGTTGGTGTGGCCGTGCTGTAGCTGGCTCTAGCTGGAAACTCTCTGGAAGGAGATGATCCTGCTTTGGGCTTGGAGCAGAGCACGCCCACGCTGAAGCTGACAGCTTCAGTGAGCTGGAGTAAAATCTGGACTGTGTAGACAGAGAAGCTGGAGAGAAGGCAATTGAAAACTGTGTGAGAAGTCCAGAGTTTACATTAAAAACAAACCTGGAGTTCCTGGGAAATTTATTTACCTAACTTGTTCGCTTCAATGGCATTTAAACTTTGCATTAAGTAGTTTGAAAGTGTTTGTTGGGTGCAGAATGCAAAGCCTTTTATACCGAGCGAGCTTGTAGTTCATGGTTGACCCTGGCAGGTCTGGATTCCTTTGCTCTACCTGCCAGAGCTCCCTTCTGCTCTTCCTTGTGGATTCTAGGAGACACAATCTAACATTATTCACGGGGACTTAAGGGATTCATGGCTCCCTTTCGCTACTGCAAGTAGCACTGAGGATTCTGATGTTCCATCTGAATGTTGATTTTTATTTTTGTATTTACCCAGAAAAGTTCATGGAGAAAGAAGGAAGTTGTTTGCTTTTCCAGAAAACTTCTCCATGCTAGAGCTGTATCTTTGATCTTTTTTTTTTGACTGAGTAGAGCTCTGAATTTAGAAAATGAAGGTAGAAATCAGATTTCTGTTGATTACATTTTAAAAACTTATAGTACGGTTGTGTTTATATCTGTGATTAGTAATTTGTCTGTAAAACCCACCAGTAAGACTGTAACTATTCTGGAAAAAAAACATAAGAAGCATACTACAGAATACGTGCTTTTTTTAGCTGTTAGTAAGTTCTTTATATGCTTTATTGCTGCCCTCTAAAAATAGAGCTTGAACTTATACATTCACTAAGTTCAGAGGTTCGGTAAATTGGACTTTCGTGATCGGTCAACTGCTCTTACTGATATTTGCTTTGCTCTAAATGGCTTCTGGCCTCCAACAATAAAAAGATATAGCTGTTTTATGCATTGCAGTAACCTACAGAGGAGTTTTTTGTGGTCTTGCGTGTGGCTCTTTGTAGAACTGGGAACCTACGTCATGGGCAGAAAGTGTTGAGGAGAAGGTCACGTTTTCATTAGTCATCCTAGGGGCTTGTCTTCCTTTACAGCCCAATAGGATTTTACATACTCTGCCACTTTTTTTGCCATTTTGCTGTGTTTTGGATGAAATTTTTGACTTTGCCTTAAAATCAGTTACTGGTTATCTCATAGCTTCTGCTGGCATTCCTACCTCAGTATACCTAGAACCTGTATATTATGTAGGGACCTGAGTATCAGATTAGGACTAGCCTTTCAAGGTGCAGAAAATGGTCAGAAGCTATTTTCAAAGTATCTTCACAAAGGTTCTGTGTGAAATGAACCCGTCTTTCTTGGCCAAACACTTATTTTCATTAACAGCTTGCTTTTTTCTTTCAAATAGTGACCCACATCCATGTTACAAACATCTCTTTTTCACGTTAAGATGCACCTGGCAGGTACTCTAAGCTTCCCATGTGCATGGCAGACTCCTACACATGTTCCTGTGCCTGCACAAATGCCTGCTCCTTGGCTTCTCCATGAGGAAGACTCGGAGATGGATGGATGTGCATGTGGATGTGCACGTGCATTCTGCCTTCCCTAAGGGCATCTGGCATCAAAGACGAGGCCATTAGCAAGGTCTCCAGTTCTGATTCTGTTTTTATTTCTAATAACTTGAATAACTTCACCTTTTTTTTTGTCATACTGATATTTTAAATCTGAAGAGTCTCAGGCTAGTTGGGAAATACAGGAGACAGTTCAGAGGATAGACTGTTTTTCCATGTTATTCCCATTAATTTCAGTTTGCTAAAGTTTTTCTGGTCTGAAATCTTATTCAAAAGTTCAGAGGAAAAATAAAATAGAGATTTGGTGGTATTAAGTTCATTGATCTTTACATCCGTAGGTTGTTTTAGAGGCATGTCTTGGAAATAGCAGGGAGGTGTTAGCAAGCAGGGATTCCCTTCAGGAGCCGTTTTCCCTTCGCGGGGCCTGGCCTCGGGATACCATCTTTCCCAGAGGAGTGCTGGGCCTGGCTCCCAGCTTTCACCCACCCTCTTAGCTCAGACACCTGGATTTTGAGACTTGGTAGGGGGTTTGGCACCCTGGGTTTGGAGACGTGCCCTTTGCTTTCTCCCTGGCTGATCCGAGTGGTCTCCTGAGAAAACGACAGCACCCAGAGCACTGATGGAGCAGCCGTGTCCCGATGGTGCGAGGCAGAGAGGTTTTAGCGTTCCTTTTTTGCTTTGCTTTTTTGCCTGTGGTTAATCCAGTGTATGAAAACGACGACCAGCTGCTGTGGAATCCCGACTTCTTGCCAGAAGATAAAGTGATCGAGTTCCTAAATGAAGCCTCCAGGCGGACAGGTGATGAGAAGGGCCTGGATGCAATTCCCGAAGGATCGCATATTAAAGACAATGAACAGGTATACAAGAACAACCAGGATTTGTAGTATAGTTTTACAGAAGGAGTTGTATCTTTATTCTGTTTTACTCCCTGGCCTTAATATTGGACTTGAAACTGCTTTAGTCTTTCTTATGGTAATAGACATTGATGGGTTTTTTTTCCTGTCCACAAACACAAAATATGGGGAATCTCGCTGTTAACTCAGGCTTAATGTTGCTTTTGCCGTAATGCATTGTTTTATGTGTAAAAACAGTGCATGCATGAGATCTGTTCTGTTGCTTTGTTTCTAAATTTTAAGAATGCCTACTTTTCTTTTTCTTTCTTACAACTTCCTCACGCATTTTACAAATGTAAAGTGGATGAGAATATTATATTGTTTTACCTGGGTGTGTGTGTGGTTATGTAAATAGAGATTTGGAAATGGAAACAGAGGGAATACCTCTTTGCTCTGTTTTAAATTGTAATATGTCCATTTTATTTATTCAGATTATTTTTAATCCTTTTTGAATAGCATTCAATGATACACTAGTTATGCTTCTGTGGCATAACGTAAAATGAGCGATGTTTATAATGTTAATTGTGCGTCTTTTGTCTTTCCAGGCATTGTATGAATTGGTTAAGTGCAATTTCGATACTGAGGAATCATTACGAAGATTGAGATTTAACGTAAAAGCAGCCAGAGGTAAGGATACACTAAATGGTAAACTTACACTGTTGAACTCGGTTTGTTTGTCACGTAGGTGACGGGCTTTACAATCAGGCAGCTTGAAATCCTTTATTAGGGCAGGATTGCATGGAAGCATTACGTAGCAGTGCCCATTTCAGAGCAACCTTTAGTGAATCTCTTAGCATTTTCTGAGAAGCAGTATAAACAGGTACATGGCCAACTACAGCACTGCAAATTAACTTTCTTTTAATAGAGCTTGGTGTTTATATTTGTGGCTTAATAACACGTTAAAGTGACTTCTTATCAGCTAAATTGTGCATTTCTTGAGTATATGGTTCATTGTTCTTCCGGATCTCTTCCTTCATTAAATTTAATGAAGGGAACATGTATAAAATGAAATAATTCACAATTCTAAATAAAGGAAATTGAGCATCTACATATTTATTTAAAAAAAAAAAAAACAAAAAAACAACATAACACTAAAAACCTCTCTGCTTTTGAAGAGGCTATTGCAGTTTCTGGTATTTCCTGGGCTTATGTTGATCTTTCTTTTGTCCCCAAAAGAACAAGACAGACTAAGAAGAGGCACACGTTATTTTCCTTGCACACTAATGTGCTTTCAAATATGTGGCTTGCTCGAGTTTACTGTGCAAATTGCAGATGGCAGTAATCAAATCAACAAGATTAGTTCATTTCCCACTATTTTAATCCTTATTTATTTGTGACCTTAAGAATGGATGAGGCCAAGTTATATCAAGTTCTTAGAACTGTGGCTAAGAGCTACTAGGAGTCTATTTTGGCTTCAGTGCAGCCCAGATTTCCCACATGATGCTGAACCAGACTACTTAGGCCAGCTCCCACCTACTCACTAGGTGGGAGAATTTTCTTTTTTTTTTTTTTTTACTGTTAAGCAAAACTTCTGGAGACGGGTCTCATTTTGTCAGCAGGTGGCGTAAGGAGCTTAAATATCATGTCTAAGCTTAAATATCATGTCTAAGCTTTTATCTTAATCGTATTCTTTATTACTTTTCCTTGCTTTAGAAGAATTATCTGTTTGGACAGAAGAGGAATGCAGGAACTTTGAGCAAGGCCTGAAAGTCTATGGCAAGGACTTTCATGTGATTCAGGCAAATAAGGTAAGCACTGAATTTCTTAAGTTTCCTTCTCTCTTTTTTTTTTTTTTGATTAAGAGATATCATTGTAAATAAAACTGTATGGTTTCATCCGCAGATCACTATATTTGCTCCTTTTAATTTATCCTAAATATATATAAGTCCGTTTGCCAAAGTCCAGTGTGACTGTGCAGCCTCAGTTCAGAAAAGTGCACAAATCTTGCTGTGCACAGACATGTGGGAAGACCTGCATCCCTAGTCTTAGATCACCGTAACAAACTTCAACATTTCTCCCGAGACATTTGTTTACAGCACCTCAAGATATCTTCAGTATTCTTGAAAGTGCAGATAAACTTTGCAGTTTAATTTTGGGACCTTTGAAACGACATCTCTAGTTTCTAGTATTCCTTCTATCATGTAAAGCAGCATTGATTTTGAATTTCACAGCTTTTGACGTAAATGCAGCTTTTTGCGAGGAATGCCCCTGCCTTCCTCAGCAGCCTGTGTGACGTGTTTCCTAGGTACGAACGAGATCGGTCGGCGAGTGTGTTGCGTTTTACTACATGTGGAAGAAGTCGGAGAGGTATGACTTCTTTGCCCAGCAGACCCGGTTTGGAAAGAAGAAATACAATCTCCATCCTGGTGTAACGTAAGATGAGCTTTGTTTTCCTGTGCTTTTGCATGTTGAATACAAACCTTTATTTCATGTTGCTCTTGCACAAAAAGGAACAAGAACCTAGCGATTCCATAACTCAGTTTGCAGCAGGACAAGAGCCAAGGTAGAGGAGAGCATGCCACTGCATATAATGTAATTTCTAAAGCACTTTTGAGTGGAATTAGGCTAACAATCTGCATCAAACAGCTATTAATTTAGCTTGTTTTCTGTTTAAATGTTTCACAAACATGTTTCTGCAGATGCCTGGATTATTTTAAACACTTAATGTGTTTATGTAAAGGGCACAAATTTCAGGTGGACTTTTTTTTTAATATATATGCCATAGTATTACTTAAGTGTTTTGTTTGGCAAGCGCTTCTAACAATATAGTACCCTTTATTGTGCTTGCATTGCCCCTTCTTCTGCCCTCCATTCAGATGCTCTGATGCTGAATATCCCCTCCTTCCACTGGCTCTCTCCTTCTATCATTCTTTTTTCTTATTATTCCTTTTTTTGTAGTAGTAGTAGTAGTATTTTAGAACATTGCCTATTTAGAACCATGTATTGACCACCAAAGTGAAATTGCAGGATGACATTAAGAGCTGCCATCTGGCTTTTCTGATGCATAGCAGGTCACCGAGAGGCATCTGGGGCTTATGGATTTCCTTAACAGTTGTCAGGGACTGCCTCCCTCCCCCTCACTTCTCATCTGGCTTATTTTCCCTTGTTGTACCCGAATTAATAGAGGTTTAGGGTTAATGACTTAAAATACTCTCTGATTTTTTGCAGTTGCTTGCATAACTTATGTCTGCAGAAAGGGCCTTACTGGGTGTGCTTGTCTGTTCTTGAAAGCTGTTACAGACAGTCCTGGGCATTCAGGGTGCATCGTCAGGCCCACAGCCATTGTGTGTGTGAGGATATGCCGTTGCTGGTGTTAATCCAAAATAATACTGCACGGGGAAGGGCTTCACCAGCCAGCTTTGTTTAAATCTTTCATAAGGGATTTAGTATATGTAAGTGACCTAAAATGCAGGGCTGCAGGAGAATTCAGATATCAAAATGCCTTACGCTGAGCTGTGAAGTTTTCCCCTCAGCTTCCCTCCTTTCGGGGCTGTGTGTGCACAAGCCTGGTTTCCTCGGACAGCATGTTATCACTGCTCCAGAGAATGGCAGGGCTTCATAGGAGCCTCCCGTGGAAGACCAGCCTGTGGGTGCTCTGCACAAAGCACTGGGCAGCAAATGGACATTTCTGCTGTGCACAGTCTTTGGGGACTCAACGTAAGCACAGGCTGAGTGTATTTAAGCTGCCTGCAGTGGCTGGTGCCTCGTTGCTGTGGGCAAACCATACGTGGCCCAGTTACTGTAAGTTACGGAAATTGCTAACTTTGCAAAATAAGTGTGTGTGTTTGACAGAGACACCAAAATGTGATCAGGAGATAGGTGACTATTGCAGTGAATATTTCGTACAAATGAAACCAATGCTTTCAGAGCAAAGGCAGTGCTGAACGTGGCGTTTCTGTCGCGCAGGGATTATATGGACCGCCTGCTCGACGAGAGCGAGAGCGCGGCCTCCAGTCGAGCCCCGTCGCCGCCTCCCACGGCCTCCAACAGCAGCACCAGCCACTCGGAGAGGGAGGACAGCACCACCAGCAGCAGCAACCAGAACGGTGAGTGAGCGGCTGCGCCCAGCGCCCACAGGGCTGCCGAGGCCTGGCAGCAGCTACATACACAGCAAGCTGAAAGAAAAGCCCGGCCTTGCCTCGCTACAAACTACTCCATGTTGGTTTTAAACAGTTCCCAGGGGGATAGCAACTTTAAGTTTAAAAATATTAAAAAAAAAAAAATTGTTTGCACTTAGCTAGTGGCCGCGTGTAGAATATAAATCTCCACTAAAATCTTCCCGTAAAAGGTAATTAATCTGTTTTTAATGCCAGCTTTGTGAGTAGTTCCATGCAGGCTGCTTAAAACAGCTCTCAGGAACGAGAGGACAAAAGCCAGGGCCTGATCAGTCCATAAGAATATCTCAAGAATATCTCAAAAGCAGGAGACAGCTGCTCTGAAGGAGCTGAAGGAAAATTAGTTGTTTCTGTGACATTTTCAGGGCTGCTGTTGTTTATTAGGGCTTATTACTCTTGTGATATGTATATTTATATGAGGATAAATCACTCGTTCATCATCCATCGACAGGACTAAGAGCAGCATTGAGCTTTAAGTTCAACAAGACTAGTTAAATTTCTGTTTTGCTCATGTAAAGCCAACTGCTTTTTATGGCTCTGCTCTTGGTTAAGGTCCTGTTCTCACTGTGTTTCTGTCATGCAGGGGTGTCCACTAATGGGCCGGGTGAGATTCCAAATAAAGAGGAAGCAAAAACTGAAGGATTGCATGTAAATGGACCTTCCAGTGGTAAGAAAACACCTCACACGGAGCAGGATACAAATGGGTATGAAACAGAAAACCTTTCTGCTGACCCTAAAATTGCTCATTCGACTGCAAGAAACGAAAATGATTTCGAAGACAAAAACGAAAGACCTCTAAAAAGAAGAAGAATTAACAGCAACGGAAAAGAGAGTCCTGGCTCTTCAGAGTTCTTCCAAGAAGCAAACTCACATGGAAAGCTTGAAGAACTTGAAACTTTGGATGACTGAGTAATAGGAGCTGATTTTATTCCTTGGAGTAAATTCTGGGTGTCTAAAATTTTCAGGGTTGATGGGTTACCTTACAAAATTCAGTTCCATGAAACAATCTGTTGAGATTTTTCTAATACCTTTTAGTTGACTCTAAAGATTTGATTATTTTCCTACTGTTTTTCAGCACCAAAAAACAAGTATTCTGTTTCTCGGAGCTCTTAACTGTAGTTGTGAGAAATATGTTAAGGCTCTTTAACATATTTGAGAAACAAATCAACCTCATACGTTGAAGAAATGTCTGTTTATATAATACAATATTTATGCATTGTACAGGTGAACAAAGCGTCCTCTCTGAATCCATGAGCTGGTTCAAATTGCAATTTATTGCAGGAATTTACAGTGAAATACAGAATTCCAAAACGTGCATCAGAGTAGGCATAAAGGCGTTTATTCATTTTAAGTGGAAAAGTGATATCTCATTGCTAAGGAACCCTTATGAATCCTGAAAGTTACGAGCACAACTATTTTTATATATAGAAGTTTTAAAACGTAAATAAATAAACCAAGTCAGGTTTGTATATGTAAAATTGTTGACATCAATGATGTCTTTCCATATTCTTATCTGGGCTAAAGAAATACATTCTGTATTTTTCCAGATTTCTTTGTAGCCTTTGAAAGATTTTTACAGTACTTACGTCTTGATTGAAATGTCCTTTCTTAAAACAAAAGCTTGTATAATTTTCTTACCTTGTACAGTTGGTAAACTTTTATGAGAGAATTGATATCCTGAGTCTAATGTCAGCTTCATTTTATTTTGCTAAAGTCTTTTCTAAAAAAAAAAAACCCAAACCAAACTTACCCAATTTTAAAAAATGTTTATTATTCACCACCATGCTGTTATCTCCTCAGAAAAGAGTAAACCATCACCATAAAAAATGGTTAGAAATTATAATATTGTGAAAATTTGACTTCATATTTCTGTTTTATGGCAAATAGTGATGCTTAGAATTTGTTAAGCATGATGCTTTGCATTGCACAAATTTTCTTGCTTTTGTTAGGCTTTTTCTCATTTTCTTTTTGAGCTCGGATAAATTTCCTGCCAGCCAAATGTTTCTTCCAAACGGTGTTCCCCAGGAGCAGGTATTAGATTATCGGCTGGTTTATTGCCAGGCGGCCCTGTGCATCTCGTGGAGCACAAAAAGGGCAGGAAGGGGGTGGCGAGATCCTCGCCGTGCCCGTCAGGAACGTGCACCTGGACGTGCACCTGGGCACCTCATCTGAAATTCCTGGAAACGAAAGGGCCTGGCCTGGCTGGGCATTCCCGTGGGAGCAGCAACATCACGTATAAGCATTTGGCACCGCACGCAACACGTATATAGACACACACATAGCCCCTGTACGTCTGTTTGTGTGCGTGTATACACGCTCAGTGTACGTGCATGCATGTAGGAGGAGGGAGCCATTGTGGGCCACCATCCTCAGATAAAGTCCGAGAAATTAAATCCTTGATGAACGGGCTGCGGGGGGTCTGTGCTCGCCTGCCTCCCCAGCACCCGGATTCGAAAGCTTTTGGAGCAGGGCTTGCATCCACAAAGTAGAGAGATTTTAATTCCAGTGTGTTTTAACCTGTCTGTTCTATAAGCCACAGCTACTTATGCTTCTATATTAAAAATAGGAAAAAAAAATGTTCTATCTATCTGTATAATTTATAAACATACCTTCTCCCTCTGTGGCTTCTAAATGTGCTGTTAATTTTTAATTGGTTCCTTTTACTAAAATGATCTTAAAGTTCATATGAGTCTTCAGGATTCTGATTTAAATTGTATAGTTGTAGGGTTTGAAACTGTCAGCTTGACAGAAAACGATGCTGAGGGTTTCCTTTTTTTTCCTCGTTTTTCTAACTCCACGTCCTGGGACTTCACGGGCACTAGTGAGCCAAGTCCTGCAGCTCTGCCCCCGCGCTGGGCTCCTGGAGAGCACTGACTCGCGCTCCCACGGGGCCTGAACGCGGCCTCAGCAGCCGAGACTGGGACTGCAGGGGAGCAGGACGTGTCGGCCGCGGCCCTCGTCTCTCGTCGATGGCTTCAGCAGAGGCCGCCAGTACCTGTTAAACTCGGGTTTAATACCCCAGGTATCAAAGCGGGGCCGCGCGGCGCCCGCGCAGCCGCTGCAGCCCTCGTCTCGCTTTGGTTTTATGCAGCTTTCCTTGCAAGTTGGAGATACTTCAATTAAAAAACAAATGTAGGAACATTTATAAGTAAGTGAACTGTCTCAGGCTTGTGTGTAAAATACAGCACTGTATATTTTCGGGAATGTTGCTTTGGTTTTGTTCTTTTTTTAATCTTACCTTATTTTTCGGTGATACCTAGGAGAGACCTGACATTCCATAATCAGCCAATATGTAATGCTCAGCTAGACTTTTAAGAATATTTAATTATAATTTACGTTTTGTTTATGCAGGTTGTTTTATCCAGTACTTGGTTCATGTTCTTCAGAATACAGCCACTATAACTTGATAAGTCATTGCACTACTAGAACTATTTAAAAATCTAGAACTATATTAACTTTGATTTTGTTTTAAGAAGCACGGGGTGCAGCGTGGAGCCCGGGAGCGCTGCCGTGCTCCCCGGCCGCGCTGCGAAGCCAGCGGCTCGCCGGGAACACGGATGTTTTTCAGGCGGCATCGGGACGCGTCCGGCCGGAGCAGATGTCCTGTTTTCACGGAGAGCTTTAGGAGCGCAGCCGGCATGGAAAACACAGCTCAACAGAGAAAGCGTCGCTGGGCTTTATAAAGGAGTTGAAGCGATATTAAAAAAAAAGGACAGATTAGTTTTTATACATTTTTTCCACGCATAGTAATTTTGCACTGTTAGTAATGCCCTTCTCTTACCCCCTGTTCCCTGTCTGCAATTCTGAAAATGCTTATTAAAATATTTTTTTAAACATACTGTCTGCATAAAAAAAGGACTGAGTTGTTTTTTTATTGAAACACGGAGTGCAGTTATTTCTGCTTACACAGGGAGTGAAGGAACTTCTGGCCCCTTGGTAGTAACTGTTACTGCTTTGATGAACTTACTTGAGGAAAAAAAACCTCCTCTCCTGGCTTTGAGATTAAACTTAGTCCGAGACTGCTTTGAACTGCTTCTTTCATCGCTGTGGGGTAATGTTTCGTGAAGGAGGTTTGGGGCATTTTTCTTCTTTTTCTTTCCCTCTGTATCCATTTAAAGAACCCACCCAGGGTGCAGGCTTGAGAAGGAGGAAGGATGGGACCCGCCTGCTGCCTCCCGCACCTCCCTTGTCCCGCTCTGCACAGTGGGGGCTGCCCAGGGCCGCCCCCCGCCCCGGCCCCCAACAAAACAGCCCCCGTGGCCAGAGCAAAACGGGCACCAGTTTATTCGAAGCCAGTACAAAAATACACAGGCACATAAAATCCTTCTGCCGTCGTTAGCGACTTCCAGCCTGCCATACATTCAAATAAAAAGGTCACCCTTTTAATCACTAAAATGAGAATTCTGTAAATAGAATCTATATAGAAAAAAATTAAGTGGATTAATAGCATAGAAAATACTGCTCTATGGACTGCGGGAGCTCTCCCGGGGCGTGCGAGACCGCCCAGCCCGTGGCACCGAAGGGGGCACGTTTACAAACAAATAAGCTTTAAAAAATATTTCTGCCATTTGGACAATAGATCTAACCAGTAGATTTTAGATAGCCCGCCAAGGCTCTCGCTGCAGCCAGGAGCCTCCTGCCCGGCCTCGGCGGGGCAGAACCGGCACCGAGAGCTGCAGCGGCCACGGCCCCGCGTTGGGCCGGGCTGGGAGCGGACGCCAGGAAGGGTGTCCGGGCAGCCTGGCATTCCCGCTGCGGGAAGCGAGGGAAAGCGGCGGCGGCTCCGCTCGCCGCCCCGCGGTTCCGCACAAGGCGCTCCGAGGAACGGAGCTTGTCTGAAGCCGCGCTCGCTGCTCAGCAAATACCTCCCAGGAGCGAAGGGTAGTGCCCTCCTAGTGACTAAAACAATAACACAACTATATAGTCTTGCCAAAATTAAAAAGCGTTTGCTAAAATTATAAAGATTTCTTTTTTTCCAGCCCAAAGGCGATCGATCCAAGGGAGAGACGTGGGCCCGGGCACTGCTGCGCGAGGCCTCCTCCCAACCCGCGGCGGAGGCCGGACGGGCCGGAGGAGCGCGGGACACGCGCGGGACACACGCGGGACACGCGGGACACGTGCGGGACAAGCAGCCCCCGGGCCCTGCACCGCGCGGCCGCCGGCCCCAGCGCTGTCTCCTGCTCCCACGGGACGGGATCGGCTGCTCCGCCGCCGCCCCGGGGCCCTCAGCACCTCGCGAGGCCCCGCAGCCCCATCTCAGCTTAATTAACCCCCAGATTAGCCTCGTGATCCGACCCGATTAGACGCCGAAATGCCGCTTCCCAATCACTTCTCAAGGCAGCCATCTAGACCGCGAAAATTAAGAGCTCTGCCGTGCGTCCCCTGCGGACGCCCCCGATTCCTTCTGCTCTCAGCAGCATCGCCCCGGTCACACAGAGCTTTTCCCTTTACTGTCCATCTTGCCGCCGGCTTCAGAGGGCTTGTTGAGCTGCTCCTCCGTGAAGGTGATGTAGGAATACACGAGGCTTCCAGCAATACTGCAAAACACGGGGAAACAACAACATGAGCAAGTGCCCAACAGCGGCTGCTGGCGCCCGAACGCTGTTCGCGCGCCCCGGGACAGCGACAAGCTGAACTGCCCCACCACGCAGCTGCGGCCAACCTGCCCCGAGCTGCTGCTGCGCGCGGGTCTGGGCAGGTGCCGACCAGCAGCCGGCAAAGCCGCTCTACAGGCCCACAGCCCCTGTACATTAACAGCCAGCCACAAAACACTGGTTGCCCAAGAAGTCAAAAACATGGGACAGGTTCAGTGCTGGCTGCAAGCTTCCATCTGCTAGAAAAGTTCCTCCTCTGTGTTTTCCTCCTAAGACTACATATTCTGCCTAATTCATGCCCCTTTCTGCATGCCTTTCTGCATGCATGTCACTGGACGTGCTCCATCATTAACAGAATCCCACTGAAGAGCACGGGCAGGAAAAGGAAACTTTCCAAAGCTGAAATATCTGCCAATAGAGAAAGGGGACATTTCTAAAAACCACATAGAAATAATAATAAAAAAGATAGTTACTAATAATAGTAACTTTTAGCTACAAGTAGAGCTAAAAGCAGCGCTCGCTTCCCACAGACTCCCGGGATGTGCTGGGCGGTGCTGCCCCCAGCACTGAAAACTCTGAAAAATCTGTCTTTTTTTTAAGGAGTTTAACCAGTCAAATTGTCTCAGTCTCACAGCAGCTTTCACTTGTGAATTACAAAGAATAACTGCAAACACTTGGAATTCTTACCTGATATTTAGACCAATGAAGTTTGTCCATGTAAAAATATAGTCTCCTCCAAAAAACATTCCAATATAGGTTACTAAAATATTCTGAAACGGAACAAGGTTTTAGTTACAAGAGCATTTTGAGGCACAGGTTTACCCATTTTCTGCACTAATTCTCCCAAAGGGAGGCCAGAGCCTCCTCGAAAAGCAGGGAAATGGCCCCGGGGGGGTGCATCATCTCTGTGATGAGCTTGTTCGGTCTGTGCACGGAGCGATGCTGCCGTGCACAGCACAGAACCCCCATCTGGCTCCAAGGGCCAAAGCTGCTGTTCAACAAGAGGCACCAGGAACGACCGCAGCGACCACCGCTTACCTTAATGCAGCCAACTATTGTAGTTGTCAGCGCGGAGTTATACTGAGTGCAAAGCACTGTGGAGTACATCAAGATAAACCTGCGGGGGAAAGGCCGCGAATCATCTCTCCATCTCTCCCTTCTAGAGCGTTTTTGCACTGGCACCGGCACCGAGGCCGGGCGGGAAGCGAATCCCCCAGTGCAGCGCTCCGAAACGCTCTCCTCCCGGGGAGCTCAGGCCCTGCCAGTGCCCAGGGCACCAGGACACTGTCGCTCCCCGCGGGCTGCCGCCCCTGCTCGCTGCCCAGCTCAGCTCTCACCAACGGGCACCGCTGCGGCCGCCCGGGCCGGCGCTCGGCACCAAGGGGGACATTTCTTTGCAGCAAGAAACTTCTCTACACGGTGCTAGCACTAAAGCTACCCTCACTAGTGCTGTTAATTAAGATTTTTGGACGCGCGAGTGGGCAAATGGGGATGCTGTTGTGACACAGAGGCTCCCTGCGGTGGGAAAAGCAGGGAAAACACCCGAGGGGGGCGCAGCGAGAAGCCCTTACCCCATAATGCAGGACAGCATGAACTGCACCACGAAGAGCAGGTCGGCCCAGCCAGGGAACTCCAGCGCCTGCAACGACAGCACGGGGACAGCGCTGCAGCGCGGGCGCCCAAACCCGCGCGGCAGCGGGGAGCGGAGCCCACGGAGCCCCCGCGAGCGAGCGGGACGCTGCTTTGAGAGCCACGGGCCAGCGCCACCCGCTTGGGAACCCCGGTCCTGCATCACTGTGGTGGGACAACAGGCTGACGCGTTTGCTAAGAGAAGAGGCTGAAACGGTGGTGGTGTTTTGGGCAAGCGGAACCACACGCGACCCCGAGCGTGTCCTGGGCGCCCGTTCCCAGAGCACCCGGGTCTTGCAGCTGGGTCAGAGCTCGGAGCAACTCTGAAAGACAGGGCTGCACCAGCAGAAGGAAGCCTGAGTTTCATCAGGGTGCTTGCTGGTTTTTGAATCGTAGAAACACAGAATGCCAGAGTTGGAAGGGACCCTTAGAGATCATCTAGTCCATCCTGCACACGCAGGCTCACCCAGAGCACGGGGCACAGGCTGCATCCAAGGGGTTTGGCAGATCTCCAGAGCAGGAGCCTCCACAGCCTCTCTGGGCAGCCTGGGCCAGGGCTCTCTCACTGTCAAGAAGTGTTTCCTTAAGTTCCTGTGGAACTTTTGGTGCCTCAGCTTGTGGCCGTCTCCTCTAGTCCTGTCGCTGGCCACCACGGAGAAGAGGCCGCCCCATCCTGCTC
>VZSG01000545.1:369718-381116 GCA_013398315.1 Nothoprocta pentlandii
CCGCCGCATCCCCACCGAGAGCGCCCTCCTCCCCCTCTTCTCCCCACTCTTCTCCCAAACAGCCCCTGCGGCAGCACCCGACGTGTGGCGGCGCCTGGGCCCCCTCTACCCCAACGGCAGCCGCGAGGTGACCGTCCTCATCGAGGTGAGGCCGAGGAGACCCTCGCTGGTCTCTGGGTGCAGATGGGACGTCTTTGGTGCAGCGCACCAAAGCTGGCCCCGCTCTGGCGTCCCACGCGATGCTTTTGCGCCCCTCGGCGTGGGAAGCCCGGGGACGGGTGTGCCGGGCGCCCGTCCCCACGGGGGTGCTGTGTCGGTGTCCGCAGCCGCTGCCGCCGCGCGTGGCCCGCGGCACCATCCTGGGCTACGTGGTGTGGGCGCAGGGCCAGGGCGCCGCGCGGCCGCTCTGCAACAGCTCCGTGCCCGGCTGCCGCCTGCTGCTGCCGCCGGCCGTGCACACGCTCGCCGTCAGCGCCTACAACGCGCGCGGCGCCTCCGGCCCCGCCAGCCTCGCCGTGGCCGCCAGCCTCCACCACGATGCAGGTTTGCAAACCTCCGGTCGGGCCTCAGCGGAGACCACGGTTTACCCAAATAGGGGAAGGGAGAAAAAGAAAAAAACACATCAACTCCTGCATGCATTGGTTAATGCAAGGGAAAAGCCCTCGCAAAAGTGCATCCTTGGGCAGCACCTTGTGTCAGGCGTTGGCCCGCGGAGCTTGGGAATAAGCCGTGGTTTCCCCGCTGCACCCTACACGCTTTCCTGTCCTTGACAAGGTCTCTAGCGGGCGAGGGGCGGGGAAAGCCCCGTGCACGGTGACGGCTCCCTGCGTAACCCGCCCAAAGAGGTGGAAAAACCCCTCTAATCTCCTCTGCTTATCAGCAGCATAGCCTGTCAGATCAAAGAAAATGTCAGGTAGAGCATTTCGGGGAGAAGAGATGTGGTGCAGCTGAGCGTCTGCTTTGGAGACATGCATGAATATGTGTGTGCGTGTATGTGTGTGCGTGTGTGCATGGGTGTGCATGGGTGCATGTGTGTGCATGGGTGTGCATGGGTGCATGTGTGTGCAGGTGTATGGGTGTGCATGGGTGTGCATGTGTGCATGTGTGTGCAGGCGCACGTGTGCGGAGCTGTGTGAGTGCCGGTGCGCACGTGCCGGGTTTCCTCCGAGCCTCCCTTGCTCGCAGAGCGCCAGGGCCCGGTGCTCGTGCGGCGCGAGGGCCCGCGGCGCGTGGCCGTGTCGTGGCAGCGCCCGCCGCCCGGGGCCGCCTCCCCGCTCTGGTTCATCCTCGAGTGCCTCTCGGCGGCCGCGCACGGCGCCCAGCAGCGCTTCTTCTGGAAGAAAGTGCCCAAGCAGGACACGCGCGCCTACCTGCAGGGTAAGAGCTGCCCTGCGCCCGGCACCGCGTCTGGGGCCTCGGTTTCCCGTCCCACGGAGAGCTCTGCACGCCACCACTGCTTCCTTCTCTTCTCTTCTCCACCTCTGCCCCTTTGCAGAGGAGGCAGCCGCGGGCAGCCGCATCACCGTGTCGCTCTACGCGGTCTACGCGGACGGCGTCGGCGAGCTGGGCTCCGGCCAAGGTGAGTGCAGCACGCGCGGGAGCTGCTTCCCTCGGGATGCACCCACCGTTTGACAATTTGAGGGAGTTATTTAGTTTTAGGGAGGGGGAAAAAAGGTCAAACCCACCGTTTTCTCCTGCCTGCCGCGGGTTGCAGAGGAAAGCGGGGCTCTGGAAGGAAGCCTGTGGAGTGCAGGACGTGTCGGCACAGGTTTGATCAGCACATTGTGGCTCCCGCATACATATCTGTGATGAACATAGATACACTCTGCAAGATCTGCTGACAGAGCCATCTATCTCCCCTTCTGCAATGAAAAAAAAGATCAGGCTGCTTCATCTTTGTCACATGTGGCAATAATAGAGGGAAACAAGATGTAGTTTTTACAGAGAACAGGAAAAGCGTATCTTTTCCTTTCTTATCTAGAGCAGGAACTAGGCAGGGTTCAGTTCTGGATGTTATTTTAGATAGGATGCTGTATTGGCCAGTTTGAGAAGAGAGCTGAGGACCGTGCAGCACCTCCCGTGGCGGCCTGGAAGGGGCGTCCTGCACCCCTGTGCAGGGCCCTGCACGTACTGAGATTACCAAACTGCCTATTGAACGCAGTGGAAAGGAGGCAGAGAGACGTGAAGAGCTGTAGGGAGCAAGGGAGGCTCTCCGGCTTTGGTCCCTGCGAAGCTGGCACCAAGCGGCACTGCAGCAGTGCTCGCTTTCACTCGGCTCGGGGGCACGTTCCGCGTTTAGCCAAGCTCGGTGCTCTGCAAGCTGCTCTTGCACTCCTTAAAGCTCCCTGAATCCGAAAGTTTGTCACTTGTTTTCATCTGAAGCCGCCTAACCTCCCAGATTATTACGTCTGTTGCGGAGGACTCTGGCTGAAATGGGGCAATTGAGTTGCAGAGGACATGGTGCTGCGTAGCCTTTCAGCAGCTTTAAGCCCTGTGCTTGCAGACTGACTGCTGTGCTTCTCAATATTAACTCTCTGCTGAAAAATATACAGTTACTTGCACCAGAGCAAACCGTACCCTGGGACCCTGCTATCCACTTGCATCCCGTGGGGCAAAAGCGATGTTTCAGTACCGCTTCCCACCACCAAGGGCACAGCTCCATCCCCGGGGATGGATCCAGCGGGCGAGACAGGCAGCCAAGCAGCCAGACTGTGTGCAACAGCCGCTGCCCCGCGGATGGGACGGCTGGGCCACACGATGGCACCATTCTGCACCATTCTGCCCCGTTCTGCCCCATTCTGCAGCGTGCGCCGCGGCCGCGAGCACCCGGGGCGTGCGGGAAGCCACCGCGTTTCCTCACTCCAGCTGAAGGATGTGGAGGCGCTTTCAGGCACGGCGCTGGGGTGCTGCAGGACCTGTTTCGATCCCTATGCTGCCAAAGCTCCTTCCGTGCCAAATATTTGCAATTTCCCAGCCTCCTGCCGCTGTAAGCTCCGTTTGCAAGGATGGCTCTCCTGAAGTCTGTGCTATCTACGGGTTCCGTGCAAAGCCTGACCTTGCTGAGAGACCATCCCTGGCCCCGAGCCTTTTCTGTAGGAGTGAGGCCATTGCTCCCTATAACCAACAGCAAAACCAGGCTTATTCCAGCAAAACCAGGCTTCTAGCGTGGCAGCCACTTGCGCTGCATATAGTCCCGCTTAGCTCAGATAAAGTCACATTACTAGAAAATTCAGTCCTGAGCGGCTTGGATGCTTTGGGAAATAACCCGTAGGTGCTCTTGAAGAACGACCCATGTCAAGGAAAAAAAAAATCTTGTTCCAAGCACTTTAGGGAGGGAAAAGTGTGGATGATTTTTCATCATTTATGCCATGGTTTCTTCAATATTTGGCTCAATGATGTCATGAGAATAGGAGGTGGTGTAGTATCCAGCTACTATCTGGAGTTATTAATTACTGCAGAGAGCTTTATGTTCATTATATTCTTATTTATTTCTAAGTAATATTGACAAAATAAAGAATGGCTTCTGCTCTACCTGACATTTGTTCTCTGAATTAAGTTACAGACGTTTTTTCCCCTCTCTCTGCTCAAGTCCTCCCAGAGGAGCCGTTCCTGAACAGAAGCTACAGTCTCATTTCCTATGGTAAGAAGACAACATTTTCACACTGGGTAAAATAAATGGTACTCGACCAGCAGTGGCAGCGTTAGCCAGAACATGGACGGCAGCATCAGGTGAGGTAATTAATGGGAATAATCCTTTGGAGAGACTGGAGATGGAAAAGTGCCGTTTCACTGCGCTGGGACACGAGCCAAGGGGCAAGAAGGGCTCCAGTGCTCTCATGGTTGATGGAACCTGCACAACTCATATCTTTAGGTTTTGATTTCTTAAGAGACGTATGGTAAAATGTGCATGCAACAAGTAGGAGACTAGAAAAGGAAAATGTAAGACAGTGTTTTCTGCTCACATAGGTAGCTATGTTGGTGCCAC
The DNA here is from genome assembly GCA_013398315.1 of Nothoprocta pentlandii. Classification (NCBI taxonomy): domain Eukaryota; kingdom Metazoa; phylum Chordata; class Aves; order Tinamiformes; family Tinamidae; genus Nothoprocta; species Nothoprocta pentlandii. The sequence continues at coordinate 373,704 of VZSG01000545.1, forward strand.
GTTCTTGGCCTTGCGGTCTGAGCCCTTTTAGACGTTCCCCGGCGCCTGCTGCCCTTGCAGGGGCTGGAAGCACCAGCGATGCAGGAGACAGCAGTTTGCTTTTGCTTCTGTTATCGCTTCCCTCCTCAGCCAGCAGCCCAGCGAGGCGCTCGGGGCTGCTCTCGCCGAGATCCCAGCTGCGCAAGGGCGACGGGGCCGCGTGCGCTGGTGGAGCCGCGGGCTTTCCCGGCCCGCTCCGAGCCGAGCACGGCCCCCCGCCCCGCCTTTTGAGATAAACCCCATTTTCTTATCAAGGAACTTGATCTGCAGGTGCCTGTGTGCAGCAACACCGAGCGGTGTGTGTGCGAGGAGGCTCTTGGAGTCCAGCACGATCGTCCGTGAATGTAGAATTACTTGCATTTGCCACTGTGGGTCTGGCCTATTAAAACGCCTTCCTTAAAATGAAGGATCACTACATAACCTTTCCCTTTCTGTCCTTTTTCAGATGATGATGTTGGAGCTTTTCTGGGGCTCGGTGTCAGTGTGATCGTGTTATCAGTTGTTTTTGTAATTCTGATGTTTAAGAAGTCAGCAAGAAAAAGGTATCGCTTTCCTCACAGTTTTTGTTTTTCCTCTTTCCCAAAACAACCCACTTTCTTTAGAATCTCCTAAAATTCTTTACAGAAACCTGTACTTTTCAGTACAACCTGCTCATATTGAGGGCAACCTAACCCAGCAATCACACTGCTGTGTCAGAAGGCATCTTCTATACGATCTGAAGACCTAAACATAACCATCGTTCCCCTGTAAAGGCCAGACTTAGGGACATATGATGTATTATTATATGGTTATTGGGGTGTAAAAAGCAAAGAGAGGTCAAACTTAACCTTCTTTAGGTAAGCACTGCCACTGGGGCCTTGGGCCCCCCAGGGCAAAGGTTCATGCAAGACAAATGACTCTTCCTTCTATTTTTATTTTCCATTTGACTGGAATATTGATTCACCCATTGCTTTGGCTGGTGTGAGCCCATAGGGAGTAGTTCCCTCCATAACACGGGGTTTTCTGTGGGATGTTGCTGATAAAAGAAGAAAGAGGATGAGGAAGAGGGGGAGCTGGGGGCTGGTGAGGTGTCTCGCCATTAGTGGAGGGTGTCTCTCGCTTCCGGACACAAGTCTCATTTTTCTGCTGGTGATGTAATTGTGAAACACGAGCGTTTTAGCGTGAACAGAGTGTGTAGTTTCTCAGAAACACAGCACCATACCGTCATATCAGCAGAGCTTAGCTAAATTCAACTTTCTTGGAAAAAAAAAAATTATCATTTCTGCAGCAACTTTGACCATAGAAAAAATTAGTCTCTAGTAATGTTGTAGTTTTGACCTCAGGCAATACATGTAACTTCTTGTTTGTATAATTTGGCTAATTCCCCCCGGGTTAGCAAGATTTTCCCATAAATGTATGTTTAGAATAAACAGTAGGTGAGCTCCGTGCCACCTCCTTGTCTGGGGACTGTTTCGTCCAGAACAAGCAAATAGGGAACTAATAACGATGGACTATCAGTGTGGTTTTTTTCTTCTCTCTTTTGGGTAAAGAGTTACCAGAATCATTGTGTCGCTGATGCCCAAGTGGCTGCTGGAAGATTTTCCCCACGTGGAAAACAGCAATGCGATAAAGTCACTCCAGGTAATTGCAGCATTACGTCCCAGCTTGTTTTCGCTTGTCTTTATGTAGATATTAAAACAAGAAGCAGGATGCCAAGAGCTGCAACAAACCTGCCCAGCTCTAAGTGGGAAAATTCTCCCCATTCCCAAGGAGTTCCTGGCAGGGACAGTCGGCATCGGGCCGTGGGATGGCAGGACCAGGAGTTCCTGGTCGGGCAGTCGTTTTCCGGGCACCCTGTGTCACTGTCACGATACCTCCCACGCTTGCAAAACCTACCAGCTTGTTTTTATGATGTTTTTTCCTTAGGAAAAAGATGGATTCGCGCATAGCAGCCTCAATGAGCCGCCCCCGGATAGCAGCGACCCCGCGATTATGGCAATAGAGGAGCTGTCGGTGGGTGAGGAACACGAGCGCGGGGAGGCCGGGAGGCACCGCAGCGAAGCGGCCCCGGAGGGGACACCGTGTGTGCAGAGCCCCATACTGGCCACCAGCGCGGCCAGCGAGCCCGCCAGCGACTACCGGCCTCAGCTCTCCGACGGGAACGGGAACCTGCTGGGATACGTGGCTGCCAACACCTACCCCGGGCAGCCCCCCGCGCTGCCGCCCCAGCCGGAGACGAACGTTTTCTTCAGGGGTTACCCGAGTCCCGTGCCTTATTTGTGGGATGCCGAAGGGACGGACGAGCAGGCTTTCCTGCTGGAGAAGATTAATCTCATTCTAAACAGCAATAGGAGCGGGCAAAACCACGCGTTCGATTCGGCGCGGGAGGAGCAAAGTGCCCGTTTGGAAAAGCGGTGGGAGGAAACGCTGGCTAGTGAAGATGCTCAGGAACAGACCCTGGTCCCGGATGAGCTGGTCTCTTGCTTGAGGGCAATGAATGGAGAACGTGCGGATATACAGATCTGCTTTCCACAAAGCACTGGAGGGTTATTTTAAGAAAACGTAAAATTGTGATTTAATTGTGATGTCATTTTATGACCATGGCACGTACCAGCCTTTGAGATCTCCAGCATCAGAACTGGAACCAACCTCAGAATCGGCAGTTGACTCCAAACTTGCTCCAGTTAATTTTGGATGACTGGCCAGTAAATCATTTGTAATTTTAAACTTGGTTTGTATTTTCACAGTGCAAGAAGGTAAATTTGGATTCGTGCAAGAACTGAAATACACAGCAGGTGGTTCTTAGAACATATATTATGCACCAATCCAAATAATTCTCCTGTTAAGTATATGCAACATTTCATACTTGGGGTTGATTTCATTTAGAGATGGATAAAATGATTCCTTAGATATTTTGGCTGAGGTGTGTAAAATATCTTGGGATACCTTACCATAAACAGGCAATAGACTGAAGATGACTTAGACATCATACAGCAGATGTGGATGCCAAGAACACGGAAGGAAATCTTTTTTTGTAGGACAGAGTAACCTTCATCATCTTGGCCTACCTTGTTGTCTTATCTGTCTGAATTTGTCACAGGACAGATTCTTCACTTGGGGTTGAAGATCTCTCATCTTCTCACACCCACGTCGTGTCAGACTGTCGGTGTTTCGGCTCGGCCGGTCTGCGTGAGGGGGATGTGGTGCAGGGTGTTCATTCCACTGGGAATCCAGATAAGGAGACAGGGAGTCTCCTTCCTGCTGAGTGTCCTGGGAATCCTGCCCTTTAAGGGCATGTTCAGGTGGTCCACCGTTTCAGGTGGTCTCATCTAATGCTCCTGAAGCAACCAGAAACTTGGTGCAAACCTGAGAAGTTGGATTATGTCTCTAGCACTTATTTCACTTAAAGGAAAAAAAAGCAACTTTTTTCTTTTTTTTTTTCCTTTTTCCTTTTTTAAGGAAACAACCTAGAATATTTTTAAGGAATATAAGCATGGAAGAGGTTTACTATACGCTGTAAAATGTCTGTGTATCCTATTGAAGAGTGTTCTCTGCAGTACTTGCCCTTCCAGCCCTCCCTCCCCACGCCGCAGCTTAGAGCAGAAACTGGCTCTTGTTGTTCTGTAGCCGTGGGAGGACGGGGTGAGGGGACCCCAACGTGGCACCGTAGCACAGCGTTAGTGCCCTCTGCACTGTGCTCCCCTCCGGACCCGGTGCTACCCGGCCTCGTGCAGCTGAGCAGGCTGGACGCGTTGCAGGGAGCGTGCCCCGTAACGGTGACGTTAATCCTCACCGCGGGGAAAGGAAAGCCAGTCCCGTGACAGATTGTGAATGCTTTATCAGTGCAAAATCTGTACAATTGCCATTACAGGTTGTGAATACTTCATCAGTTCAAAATCTGTACAGGAGCAAGACTCAACAGTGTTTTGCAAGACTTACATTAGTTTTGTGGGTTTTAAGTGAGCTATCTGTAATTGGCTATCTAGAATTCACTGTTTTATTATTACTACTACTTTTTTTTGCAGTAGGATCTATAAACCTGGAGATTGTGATCTTTCATCAAATATTGCTATGCACTCTTTGCTTTTTTTTTTCTGACAACAGTTGCATAAATTGATCAATTTTGTCGTTTGCTCCCAGAAAGAGACGTGGTATCTGTCACCTTACTTTACAGAGGGGTACGTTACCTGGCTGGATGCGATAGGTTGCTTCTCTATAAGCAGCAAGCTGTTTCCAGGCCTACAAGGTTACTCTTACATGTAAGCTAGTCTAAAATTAGTGATTGCTGCTGTGCAGGAAGGAAATTGTAAAACAACAGCCACATACTATCGGCAGCCGAAATGTGCAAGGTGAAAGGTGTTTTTTTCGAAGTCCACATCCTGAGACTTGAGCTGCCTGCGTTTGCCTGAGCTCTCGAAACGCATGGGATGTTTATTGCTGCATGGAAATGCTCCATGTTTTGGAGGGACAGGGTGGAGAGCACAACCTAACAAGTTCCTGCTGGTTGAAACCTGAATTTCCAGCCAGGCTAAATCAATCTAGGGTGGAAAACTGCAAACGTATTTGCAGACCGGAGGATAATTTCTTTCCTGCTATGTGTCAATAATGCAGGGCTAAAACTTTCCCCCTCTCCCAGGGCATCCTTTCTTAATCAGTGGCAAGATGGCCATAGATTTCACTGGGACCTCAATGAAATTAGCCTTATTTAGGTGGGTAAAGCGATGCAATTGGTAAATATGGACTGGTTACCAGGGGCAAGCAGAAGCACAAACATGTCACACGGCCCCTCTCCCTTCCTTCTTACCCACTCGGGTTGGGTTTGTTTCTCCCCGTGGTTTGAAAGGGGTGACAGCTTTGCCGTGGAGGAGGTTCTTGTGGCACTCGTCCTGCCTGGCAGTGAAGCGGATGGATGTGTGCACATTGCCAGGTGAATTCGTGCCATTTTGTGTCCTCAGTTTCAGATTTCACTTGTTCCTGTGTGCTGTTTTGCTCTGCCTGATTTGACCTTAAAAAGCTTTCGCATCACGCCCGTGCCTTGTTTCCATCACAGACCGTATTCAGCGACCTAACGCCGCATCCTGAGCAATGGGGATTGAATTAGGTGTGTGTAAATAACTCTTGAACATATGGATAGTCACTATTTTGTATCAAACCATGATGTCATTCTCAGTGCTTTTATTTTAATATCTTTTACTTCACTCCTTCCCTTGATATTTCCTGCACTCTAGCTCTTTGTGTTAGCGTTTTTTAAGCTTTTTTCTTCCTAAATGTGGTTATTTTGTTGGTAGCCGCATCTTGTGTGAGCGAGTTTCTGGGCTATTCATCAGTCTGACTATAAGTTTCATGGGTTCTTCAGCTTAATTCTAGCAGGGCTTTCTGTACAGACGGAAGGACATGCTACCTACAGCTTCTGCCCACAGACAACACGCACCAAAGGAGGACATGGGAGAGCTTTGCCCAGCCCATGGTCTTTTTGGGTGCCCAAAGGAGGTGACCCCACGTCCCTTGGTATTGGGGCTGCAGTCAAGGGCCCGCAGAGATTGACTGATAGAGCCCAGCCTGAGGAAGAGCTCGGTAGCACAAATATTAGCACAAGCTCTATCAGTTGGCTGCTTATCTATATCTAATATAATTACATATCAAAGCACAGTAATTCATGACCCACAAAGCTGCAAGGTGATGCGGTTTCTCATTACTGCTCACACATCTAACACAACCTCTCTAGAAAGACTCTTTTTAAGTAAATTGCCAAGAGATAACAAATTAAAAACCAACCAGAGCTTGGGAAGCAGTGCCTGCAGAGCTTAGGGGGCTCTGAGAGCAGCCAAGCTCTTATCTCCACCCCATCACATCAGTGTAGGGTGCATCAGGCTTTGCCTTGGGCCAGTGCAAATCCTAAGAGCTGGTGGAAGTCGCAAACAGCACAGTGAAGATCAGCCAGGCACCATCTCTTCGTGCCTTGCTGCCTACTCTTGAGCGCTCTGGAATAGATTAGTGACAGGTAAATACGCTGCAGTGACCAAAACTGGATTAAAAAGCTGCACTAAAGCTTTGCAAAGCTAAATAGCAACACTAGGACTCTGGGGATTTCTGAATGCAAAGATGATAAGATCAAAGCAACCAACATGTAGAAGCAAAGCAGCAAACAAATGCTTAGCTCAGCAAAGTGGGCCTGAGAACAAAGCAAGTGAGAAATGACAGAGCAGGTGAAATGCAGCACACTGAAAGGATGAATATTCATTAAAAAATACGCTATTTGGTGTGGCCTCTGATTTTTGTTGACCTTTGGGAGAACTGATTGTTTAAGAGGGAAGATAAGAAGTTATTCAAAGGATAGAAGGACTGAGCGGAACAGCAGAGACTGAAAGTAAATCTGTGTTTCATAGAGAGGGTATGAGAAGTCAGGCTATGGTTTGTGCCTTTAGTGGCTTCAGTGAATGTTAGCCTCATGAAGCCAATTCCCATGAAAATGCCCCTTGCAGAACCATGGAAGTGGGATTACGATAGAAGACTGAAGCAAGCACCGAGAGCACTGAGAAGAAAACAAACTATAAAAGCTGGATTTCAAGACTGCTGTTTGCCAAACTAGGTAAATCTTTCCTTAACAGGAATTAAGAAAAAGAATAATAAAAAGAAGAATTAATCTTACTGCAGTATATTAAAAAATGAACAAACAAAAAACACAATCCTCACAATCCTTAACTTTTTAAAAGATGCTGAATGACAGATTGTCTGCAATGACACTGAAGTCATATTTCCCAAGTTAATTTAGTTTTACGTGGACTTGAGAGAAATCAGAGCAACTGTATTTGCACAACTACGTGCTTGGTTTGATTCTGTTCAGAAAAAAAGAGAAAGAAAACTGAATAGAATCACTGGCATAAACAAGGATGCAAAACAACATGGTGCAGAGATGACCTGGGGTGTTGAAGGAACCCAAACATGCAATAAATCCACTGTCTTGCAATTGTACTTACTTAGGATTATGATGCTTTGGTCAGTATTGATGTAATGCAGTAGACCAGGACTCCACTGTCCAGCTTCCCTGGAGAGATGATCCAGTCCGACCCCCTGCACACGCAGGGTCACCCAGAGCACGGGGCACAGGCTGCATCCAAGGGGTTTGGGAGATCTCCGGAGAAGGAGACTCCGCAACCCCCCTGGGCAGCCTGTGCCAGGGCTCTGGCACCCTCACTGTCAAGAGATTTTTCCTTAAGTTCCTGTGGAACTTCTGGTGCTTTAGTTTGTGGCTATTTCCAACAGTGGCCACCGCTGCAAAGAGGCCGCCCCCTCCTCCTCACTGCCTCCCTTGAGGTATTTATACACGCTGATCAGGTCCCCCCTCAGCCTTCTCTTCTCCAGGCTGAACAGACCCAGCTCTCTCAGCCTTTGCTC
>VZSG01000545.1:386815-407179 GCA_013398315.1 Nothoprocta pentlandii
CCGCGCGGCCGTTAGGGCGGCCGTTACCCCCGCGCGCGGCCGTTACGCGCCTGAGGCGGCGCCCGTTAAGGTGGGCGCGCGGCCGCTGCCGTGACGTGGCGGCCGTTAGGGAGGCGGGTGAGGTGCGTGCGGCGGCCGTTCGGCGCGCGAAGCGGCGCCCGTGACCCGCGCGCCGCGACCGTTACGCGCGTGAGGCGGCCGTTAACGTGCGCGCGGCGGCCGTTAACCTGACCCTGGCGACCGTTAACGTGCGCGCCGCGACCGTTAACCTGACCCTGGCGACCGTTAACGGGCGCGCCGCGACCGTTAACCTGAATGGGGCGACCATTAACCTGGCCCTGGCGACCGTTAACCTGGCCCTGGCGGCCGTTAACCTGAACGGGGCGACCATTAACCTGACCCTGGCGACCGTTAACGTGCGCGCGGCGGCCGTTAACGTGCGCGCGGCGGCCGTTGACCTGCACGCGGCGGCCGTTACCTGCACGCGGCGGCCGTTACCTGCGCGAGTGTGGGCTCCTCTTGTCGACCCTTAACGGGTAAGCAGACGGTGCCAGTTATTTGAGGAGACGCTATTTTGGTCTCTAGATTCAAGCAGGATTTGGGATATGGTTTTGCCGCCACAAAGCAAGCCCTAAGGCTGTTTTTCAGTTCTGGGCAATTTCGGTTTATTGGAAGGCAGAGCATTTACTCGAAGCCCTTTGGTGCTGCGATTGCTCATGTTCACAGTTACTAATCACCTCCCGTTCAGGGCTGTGCGGAGAGGAGCTACTGCACCAGCCCTTGAAATTCCCCTCTGAACAACGCGGGGGTAAAAATAGAAAGCAAGGTGGCTTAGCTGTATTTTGGAAAATCTTACATATTTCACTGTTGCAGCAGGTGTTATTTCATTTTCTTAAAAATGTGGAACCGGTCGCATCTTGTATCCTCATGTGCATGACCCCTTGCCAAATCACCTGAAATGCAGTCACAATTTAAAGCTTTGCTTTAAAAACAGATGCATTTTTATCATCTTAACAGGTCAGAAACTACAGAAAGTCCCGGTTCATATATTTTTCTCTGAAATACCTGGTATACATTCCCTGCTTCTGTAGTCCTGCAGCAATAGGATGTAAAGGAAATATAATTGTTAATGTAGGTTGTGAAATGTTTTGGAAAAATATTGAGCTTAGTTGTGGCTGACCTCAATGTATGGAATAACGTAAGTAAAATACTTGTTTAGAATATTTTCCAGTACTGAAGTGCAAGACATAGACATTACACAGCTATACATTTGATTTTTAAACTGTCCTGTAGACATAAAAACATTTCTAAAGCCCTTTTTTGTTGCTCTTTTGTTGTTGTCAATGTGCTTATTACATGTGTCTGCAGATTTGTTGATAAGGGTAGAATTTAATTAATATTTGTCAATAAATGGTGTGTGATGCCTTTCATTTCAGAAAGTAGTCCAAAGAAATGATGAGATTACTCGTTCTCAAAGTCTTATGCCACATTATTTCAGCTCTGGGAACACTGAGGCCGTATTAGTTACCTGGAATGAATTCGTTTGGCTTTGGTGTCCTTCTAAAACCTCTTTCACGCAGAGCAGCGGGCAAGGGTCCTTGTGGAGCATGCAGGCAGGACGGCTGCATCCTCTGCTCAGCAGCGGTAGCCATCACACCTGCTGCTACGTTCACATGAGGGTCTCTTTGCCCTGTGTGCCCACGTGGTTTCTCCTAAGTGATGACAGGTTTGTCCCTGCTTCTCTAACCTGGTATTTCCCCCATTCTCCTGCCCTGGGGAGAAGGGGAATCTCCCAGCAAGAGGTGAGATGAGTATCCCAGGTTGCAGCTGTAGCAGCCCCAGGACATTGCACCCGGTCTCTTACCCTTCCTTTGTACCTTTTCTTCCTGTCTCTGGTTTCCCCATGAAACAGCTCTGTGGAGACCACAACATTTGCCTTGTGGTGGCAGGGAAGGAAGCAGTTGGCACATGGGACTGGACAGCAGCCTGGGGGCGATGTGTGCCAAGCGTGCGGGGTTGGCTGGTCAGAGCTAGAAGTTCTGCCAAACTTTAGCTGTTACACAGCTGTGAGGAGCTGAGGAAACTCACCTTTAAATGTGGGATTCTCACCACTTCTGTGTAAACCTGCAAGGCAAGAGGTGTAAGAGCAGGCATGAATGCAGAAAATCTTCATTCCTTTGCACTTGAGGCACTCATGGTCTGTTCCTGTTCTTCTCAGTTCTCAGACTGCAGGGGGACGGAAGAGAGCAGGTGATGTCTGTTTCTAAAGTACATAGTTTTAAAGTACACATAATGCCACATTCTTCTAGCTGCTGTGGCTGTCTGTAGGGATAACCAGCCTAAAAATCAACTGTTGCTTAGCCCCATGTGTTGGGAGTCACAATTTAGCAGGGTCACCAGGCAAAATTAATTAGAAAGGATTCATGAAATAAATGTGCTGGATTTTTTGGAGCTGTAGAATAGTAGAGTACAAATACATTAAAATTACTTTTCTGCTTTTTAGGAACTGGTAAAAGGCATTCATTCCTCTTAAGAGATCAAAATGTTATTTGCATGGGTTGTGCCTTCAACAGTTTGGTTTTTGGTGAGCTTCACAGCAGGTAAAGATTTCTCTTTTTTTCTGCATAGAAATTATCACTTAAAAGAAGCACTCAGGTCAGGAATTTTTCTTTAAACTCCTATGTGGTGCACGAGCAAGCATCTTAATGGAGAATGCAATATTGCATTCTCAGTTAGGTTTATGTTACAAATCCTTTAAGAACTGATCGATCCAGTGCTGCTGCTGAGTGACTTCCTGTTGTTCATGACAGTGTATCTTGTTATTTATATCTATTTGTGACAGAAATGGTAGAAAAGACAAGTCTGTGACAGAAATGGTAGAAAAGACAAGTCTACTCAGGCACTGGCAGCTCTTTTGCCATTTATGCATTTCATAAACATACGCTCTGCAAATCAGTTCCATTTGTGTATTTAAGGTAGTATATAGCAATTAATGGTTAATAAGTTATTGGTTTTTAATTCAAAGTAGAAGCATGCAGCTAGTTACAGGAGCAAACATGTCTATGGTAAATTCTCACAGAGATTTTTCAAAACACCAAAGTAAATAGAAATGTTGCTCCATCATTTTGCTTTACCTACAGCATAAGTGTCTCCGAGCCAGTGTACACTGTGTTCAGTACTGCCTGTCCAGCCTTTTATGTACTTTGGAACTTTGAGAATAAAATGTACAAGAGGAAGTCTAGTGAAATCAAAGAAAATCTGACTTTTTCTCTTCAGCAGAGACATGTCTGCTGCTGTTTTACTGAAATGCAGATAGCCCTGTGAACAAAAGCAACGTATAAGTTCTTCTGGCAGATTTTTGCCTTACGTTGTACTTTTTCTGTGTGATTACTGGTGCTAGATTTTGTTTTCTAGTCTCTGTTTAATCAAGCCAGTGAAGATTGTGGCAAAGCAGTGTATTATGAGTAACAGTGCAGAGACAGGAATTCTTAAATTATAAATTTGGGAAGTCTGTCTTCACAGAGTGCAGCATATGTTACAAGATAAATGATATATTCTTTTAAAAGTTTGTTTTCCCTTCTTGTTATAGAAGCGTGTGTTAAAAGAAACATGACTGCAAACAAACCCCATGGCATTGCAGAAGTATGCGATAAAGGAAAGATGACTGCTAACACTGCTTCTCACATCCAGACTGGAACAAATATTACCCTCTCATGCCAGTTAAAGCAACCAAAACAGGAAAAGCAATGCAAGACAGCTATTTTCTTTAACAGTTCTGAACTAAGTAGCAATTATGGCAGTTCGATAAGCACCAGTTTTCTAGTCCGTACATATGGCAAACTCACGTTTACCTGCAAAGTAGTTTGTGAACACAGGAAAAACCTCATCTGTGGAATTGACATAGAGGCTGGAAGTAAGGACAGTTTCATTATTCTCTATTCTTATTAATTTTCTTTGGTACTTCTGCAACATACGTTAGAAACCAATAATGGGTGGCCTTTTTCAAAATGGTGCTCTGTTTATTGGCTCTTTTTTTTTTTAAGGTATTGCAGGCTGAAATTGTGCAGCACTGCAGAGGATCTCCCCTGATTCCCAGCCCCTCACGCGGATGGTCAGGATGATCCGTATTTGCATCTTTTCCTTCTTTTGAGGGAAACTACATACAACTGTCCCTCTGCACCCGCTGTATAGTTGGATGGTGATCCAACCTTCGAAATTTATATGGAAATGTATACACAGTGATGATGTTTGTGTTATCCAACTGGCTCCACAGGAGCAAGTGAGAGCAGGAGTCCAAGTCATAGGCAAATGGAAAGACGTTAAACAGAACCACTTGTTGGAGCAAATACAAGACTGGCTCTCTCCTGTGCTCCCCTTGAAACCCACATCTCCAGTCCCCAGGGAACTTGCGAGAAAGAGTCTAAAGGGGATCTCAGGTTTTCTCCTAGTTGTAGACAAGTTGAAGCTGCTCCAGCTGCTATCAGTGGAAGATAGGTTTCTCTTTAAAAAAAAAACAATCTTTTGTTGCTTCAAGCAGAACTTGTGGTGTCCAGTCGTGACAGCCTTTAAGTAATTTTATTCATTTGATCAGCCTTGTTAAGTGTCTGAGGTTTTGCACAAGAGTTACAGGTCTCAACGGATTGCGGACATCATAGACTCAACCATTTGTGCATATGTAAATTGTCAGCTGCAATTTTTTGCTTGTGTATGAACTCTTCAAAGAAAGACTAGCATTTGTTAATATTTCTCACACTGGTATTTTTAAAAAGGACATTGACGATCTCTGTTTAAGATCCTCCAGATCAACCAAAAAATGTATCGTGTATACAGTATGGGACAGATAGTAATCTTACCTGCACCTGGAGTAAAGGAAGATTAACATTTATCAAAACTACATATAAAATAATGTAAGTAACATATGGATATAGGTTTTTTAATATTTATAATTGTATCTTAGAGGTTTTTTTAACTACTGTTTATTACAGATTTTCTTTCTTTTTATCAAAGCACAGAAAAGATTCAGTAAGTTATGAATAAACCAGTCCAAAGCTCTCATGATCACAAAGGTCAGTTATAGCTTTAAAGAGGCATTTTTATTTACATTTGTATATGCTGTACAACAGTAATTCGATTATTTCTGGGTTAAGCAGTTAAAGAGTATATACCGAGACACATCTCCCTTTTTGAAAACGGATGTTTAATATTGGAACTTGTCTTAAGATGTCTGGTTAAACCTGATGCTTTCCCTGTGGTGAATTTTCCATTGAGTTATTCTGTGACTAGCAATACCTCCACCAGGAAGTCTAGAATGTGAGCTTGTCTCTTTGGCTCTGATTTTAGCTAAGGAGATGGAGAAGGACCACTGCTTGGAAATGCGTTAGTGTCAGTTTTGTTCAGGAACCAAGGGTGGTTGTTGCTCCCTCTCGTTTTGCTGACCCCTTCCTGAAACAGACTGTGAAGACCACAGCAAACAATGAGGAAGGAGCCTCTTTTAGTTAGCCTCTTGGGATATCTCTTAATGAGAAGAGTAATTTAGGGAATCATTGCATTGAAGATGTCAGGAACTCTGCCAACAGCAACAACAAAAAAACCTACTCAAGCAAACATATACATGGAATTAATTAATTTTGGTATTTGAAAACAGCTAGGTAGATCGAACTTATTTCCATTTTTTGAGAGGTTTCTTAGGCAGACTATTCATTTTGCTAGGCTCATTATTACCTGTTTCCATGGACCAAAGAAGTAGCAGTGATCTTAGTATTCGTACAAAACAGTCACTGCTCTTTAATCAGAAGGAGAATATAAAGTTAAATTGCAGAAGAGTAGGAAAGTATGTGCATAATGAGTAAGGATACAGAGATGTATAGCAGGACTTGCTGGTGAATTATTAAGTATTTAACAAAATATAATCTTATCTGATTTAAGCAGGAAGAGCAGAAAGGCTAATTAAGTTATCCAATGCAATGGGATGAATGATAGATTGAAATAAAAGTCATGTTTGAAGTCAAGCCATCTGACTCTTAGATTACAGATGCATTAAATATTTAGACTACTGACTAATGTATGTAAGTAAGACCATAACCATCCCACATTCTTGAATGCCAACATCTATGCTCAGTTATGAAGAAATACCAGGTAACTTCTATATTGTGAAAAAAAAGCATACTCCTATATTTGCAGCTCAGGGGAAATCCAGAAGTATTCATTTTGTCTGCAGTTAAAATCAAAAACACCTTGCTGTCAGTTTAGCATAGAGGTGTATTTATTATAAACATAGTACTTCAGCTATTTTGAAAGTACTTATTTAAGCACAAAATGTATATTTTCCATCTCATTTTGAAGGGAGAGATGACCTCATTTTCAATAGAATGGTCCTTCGCTTGACAGGCAATTTTCTTACAAGCTGTTGGAAGAGTCACAGTCTCAACAAATGCAAACAAACAAACATAGTTTTATGGGAATCAGATGCCCCTGCATATCTGGGGAATCTGGCTTTCACAATGCATGGAAAAGTATTAACCAAGAGTTTTCCTTCTATTCTAGGCTATCAAATGGGACTGATATGTTATGTTTTTCAGAAGAAAATGTCACTAATAAATCTGGCTTGCTGGTTCTGAACATAAATATGAATTTCAACTCCACTTACACAGTTGTGGTTGCTGCCTCCAATGAACTAGGAAAAGCTTTTTCACAGCCATTCGTGTTCATGTTAATAGACATAGGTAAATGCAATGCTTACCTCCTTTCAGTTAGTCCTAGGTGTTAAGAAAGAGATGGAAACCATTTAATCACTATAATTTAAACCTGAAGTGCCTGGTCTAATAAGCTTGTTTCTCTCATGTTCCATTTAATCCTACATTTCTAATTATGCTGCATGTCTAAGTGCTGTTTTCTTGTTTGTGTTTTTGCTGCCAGTGGAACCACATCCTCCCAAATTTTTAGTGAAATTTGAGAATTCTTCTGCAACAAACTGCACAGTTTTTTGGGGTGATGAAGCACAAGCCCGGCACTTTAAACTAAGATATCGTTCACTTAACAGTTCCACGTGGAATATGGTAATTCTATTTTTTAAATAAATGAAATTGTGATCCTTGGAGGTTGCTAAATTTTAATGCTGCCAATATGATTCCATTTTCTTTTTACTAGATTCAGATTGTTCAAATTATCCTCTCTGTTCAGCAGCATCTCATAAGAAAAAAACTGTTAGTCAGAAACTCTCCCTTTGTTATAAACTGAGTGAAAGCAAAACCCTGGCCATGTAAGGGGTTATGTGCATGAATATTTTTCCTTCTGTCAAATGATGGGTGATGCTCTGAAGAGCTTATGTTTGAAGCAGTCTCTTATTGAAATAAGATAATTTCTTCTAATTGTAGCTCAGGAGTACAGGCATAGTTTCCACATGCTTGTGCCTTCTCTAGTGCCTTTGTTTTTATTTTAAAGGATGAGATAAGTTATGTAAATTTGTTGTTATGTAAATATGATAAGTTACAAAGTTCTGAAAATATGTGAGTAGAAAATGTATTGTCTTCATATAATTAAATGAAGGATTTTTCGCACAAAGAACTGCAAACCTAGTACTTATTGTGACATAATTTGAGTTTGTAAAGTTGTTTTAGATTAGTTTCTTTTTTTTTTCTTTCAATGACTTTTTTATTAACTGTCGGTTTCTTAATTTTGGCTTTATAGGGGCATTAGTAGTTCAGACTATCACTGTCTTCAATCTTTTTATTTCCTTGTGAGTTTATTGTTTTATGTCCTTTATCTACATTAAAGGTTGAAAGTTTAAACAGCGAAAAATGCAATCTTTATGGTCTGGAGCCTTACACAGAGTACGAATTCCAGGTTAGTTGTAAAATTCACCCTGAGAGAGGACTCTGGAGTAACTGGAGAACTCTTCAAACCCGGACCCCAGAAGCAGGTAATAAAATATGTGATCTGTTACACTAAGCCTGTATCTGAAGTTTACGTAAAGAGTAGATTTTAACTAACAAATTCAGAATGCTAGTAGTTTTTTCTTCCTGGTTAGAACTATCCAAAAATCCCAGACCCAGAGCCAACAGGGAAGTAAAATTTCTTAATGATTAAAAAATATGTTCAGATTTCTTACTAAACAGGAATTTCAAGAATCTATTAAGGTAAGTCTGATGAATATATTCTTCTAACGTTGTTAAAAGTTAGAGATTTTTTTTCTTATTGCCTGGAGCCATAGCAGCCTGCCACATTGCCATGCATCTGCAAAGGCAGAGAAAGCCTGTGCATTTCAGCTGGGAAAAGAAAAATACTGTGTATCAGTTCACATGTAAGCATTTTACCGAATTCTTCCACAGTCCCATATGTGAGTCTGGACAACTGCCTTGTGAAACTCTGCTGCTGGTGAAGCTCAAGCTGGGAAGTGCACTCCTGGTCCTAGAGCTCACCAGGGAACTTGCTGAGAAGTCAAATGAACTGGCCGGAAAACTGCCAGGGTTCCCTCAGTTCTGTTGCGGTTGACAAGTTATAACAAAACAGAATGGGTTTTGGCCAGTCATCTTTTTTCAAGTAGAAAAGCTTTTCAGACAGAATTCCCAAGCGTCTCCTTCCAAAGCAGTGGAGATTTGTGTACTTTTAATAGAGCAAGACCTGGTTGCGTCTTCCAGAGACCAATTCCATCTCAAAGTCGAAGATGAGCACATAGCATTCCTAGCTCTTGGGAATGCAGAGCAGATTCCAGGGAACACACAGCATGAACATGAGGTCAATTAGAGCAGCCTGTGCCAGGGCTAATATTAGATGGCTCAGGTTTGCTGCAGGTTCGCGTGTCTGCTTGCCCAACCTCACACTGAGCTGTGCGAAGTCACGTGCTGCAAAACTTTCAATTCTTGTGAAAGAAGAAAGCTTCTCAGAAGTTTGTGTTTCAACACAGATGAGTTGGCTTTTTTGGCATCCATTCCTTTCATCTCCTACTTGGCTTTCATTGTGCTCTTTTGTGAATTACTATAAGATTTGCAGGCTCCTACTGTTATTACTCATGTTATTTACCACTACTGACAGCATCAGTTTCTGTAAAAAGCATTGATTGATACAGAAGGTGTGAACTTTTCCATCCCTCCCCCATCTTCCTTTCAACAGTTTTCTTACCCTTTCCGATGCTCCCTGGGTTGCTATGGTATTTGTGGTCATCACCCCTTTTCAGCCAGTGGTGCAAAGAATCCCTTCAGCTAATCAAGAAGTATTTTCTGCCCCTGAATTATGGGAGAGCAAGGTGAAGTTGCATAGGAAAAATTCTGTGTACATCACAATTGATCTGCTTTAAAGTAGTTCCAGCTCTACACATGAGTTTGGCCTTTAGCAAATTCAGGAATATACCTTTTAATAAGATAATTCTTTTCATGCTTCTGTAGACCTGGCCTGCCACAAAACTTGCTCTATGCAAGCAGCGATGTAAAATGAGTGGGGGATTTTTTTTTTCCCTTGCGGCTGATTTGTGTGATTCACATGTGAAATGAACCCTAAAAGCTGGGTTGGAATGCAAGGGATGCACTCTGAGCATCTTTTTTCTCTTTCTCTTTGTCCTTTTTCTTTTTTCTCCTCCAGCTGTAGGGAGTTTTCCGCTTCTCCCCTCCTCTCTCTCTCTCTCTCTCTCTCTCTCTCTCTCTCTCTCTCTCTCTCTCTCTCTCTCTCTCTCTCTCTCTCCTGGTGACTATATTTAGGTTTTATTTTTAACCTGGGTCCTGCTTTTTATTTTCTATTCCCGTCATTATTTTGCAGTTGATAAAGGAGAAAATTTTTCATGTTGCTGGTGTTCAGGCATTATATTTAGCACACAGCAGACAGCCCTTGTCCCTTTCTAGTCAGGACTGGGCAATGATGAACGTTTTAGGTTATTAGTAACCTAATTATTATGTGCATTTGGTGAGTTTGTTTTGCTCGGGGACCTTGAGGAGCCAAGCTTTATTATCTTCTGTCACACTGACATTCTTTATATGTCTCTATCTGATTCTGAACGCTTTGAGCACGTTTTTTCACTAGTTTTTGCAGTCCAAAGTTCACTTTTATGTTATTTTGGAAGATTTATTCAAAACTGAAGGGTTCAATCAATTTCAAATAGTCTAAATATATTAGGGCTTTTCAAGGAGCAATGTCCTTTAACTGGCAGCGCCCACATCCTCTCCCTTCCCTCCTCTGCACTAAGGTCCCTAATTAGCTCAAATTTTGTACAAAGATTGGAGTTAATCTTCCACTTGGGTTTATAGGCTTCCCTGTAAACCATTCTGATTACTTAGTGCAGAATAAAGTCAATGACAGAGTATAATCCTGTCTTATTCTTGTGTGATTCTCTTTGTGATTACCCAGTTATACGGGCAATCATCAAAGAGCTGAAAATTAACCATATT
The DNA here is from genome assembly GCA_013398315.1 of Nothoprocta pentlandii. Taxonomy (NCBI): domain Eukaryota; kingdom Metazoa; phylum Chordata; class Aves; order Tinamiformes; family Tinamidae; genus Nothoprocta; species Nothoprocta pentlandii. The sequence goes on from VZSG01000545.1 coordinate 397,189, forward strand.
AGAACATATAGACTTAAAATAAAAATACATCAACAACAAGAAAGCAAAGACTGTAGTCTTTAGTCTGGTCTTTACACTGTTTCAGAGACATTTTAAATGTCAATTGTCTCAGGATTTTTACCTCTTTACCTTATTCAATATTATGATAATTTGTTTCCTAGAAAAGTCTAATTCTGCTTCTTCATTTTCCTTTTTTTTTTCAACCAGTGCCTGCCCAACTCTCAGATGTTTGGTACAAAAAGCAGGACATGGACTCTCAAGTGCAGAACATTTCTCTTTTTTGGAAGGTAAGTTGTTTAAGTAAAATCTAAGCAAATGCTTATGTTGAGCAAGTTTAGAGGGGAAACTATATTTTATGTGTTTATAGTAAAGCACGTAAACCAAAGACAGCACAGGGCTATTACCACTGTTTTGCCCTGTGATATGGAAGAAACTTTTACCAAAGACTTTCCTCACTGTGCTAAATTCATCAGGCCTTTCCTCTGCAGAATTTTCCTTTAAACGGTCCCTGAGCTTTCTGTCATCCTGGAAGTATGAGATGCTCCCAGCGTATCTTTTTAATGAATGGAGATTACATGTGGTAGACAAAGTGGAAGTGACACAGAGTTGCCACTTTTTTTTTCTCAAAAATTTGGATTCCTCTCCCATTTTCTGCACCCTGACCTCATGATATATATATAAAGGCACAGATAACAGCTTTTCAATCTTTTAAAATTTCTTTCCAGTTAATAGCTCTCCCTTCTCATTCATTCATTTTCAATTTCATTTTTGATTTCAATTAAAGCTACATCTTTTCTTCACAACAGTGATCACCAGATTATAAGTAAAAACTTTAAAAATCTTGAGCAATTCTTACGTTCAACCGTAGCAGCGGTTGCCATAGAGAAACACTAGCAGGACTGAAAATACAGGAAGGAAGAGGACAACATGCCCTCTCTTTTCCAAGTGCATGCAGCTTCTGAGTGTGCTCTTAACATAATCTGTGAGGGTTTTGTTCTTACATGAACATCCATGAGCAATGAAGAATAGGGGAGTAGAAGAGGTGATTTGTGGTAATAGCCGTTAAAGGTGACGGACCAAATCCCGGAAAACAGTTAATAGCTGCATACACTTTGGGCAGCTGTTACTGTTCTGTCCATGTTTCTGCTTTATTAATGATCCATTAAATCCCTCGTCATAACTCAGTACCAGGAAGAATTTGTTTTTCTGTACTGGTAGTGGGCAAGCCTCATGCAAAGCTCTGTGTGGGGCATAATAAAGCTGCAGCTCTGAAACTGGACCAAGCTGGAGCAACTGTTTGTACACAAAAGCGGCAGGAAAACAGGTTGTGTTTGTGTCTGCTGTGCAGAGCCTCCTGAAAGGTAATCTCCAAGACCTTGTACTGAGTTGGTGGTGCCCCACATGGAAAGGAGCTTCAAAAGAATTCATCTTTAAATCCAGTTAAACTGTAGATGAAAAATTGTGCCTTATTATACAATTTAGAGGAATAGGCTTATGATAACTTCCACAAAGAAAGTGTGTCTTTAGGCAGTGAAGAGCTATAAGTGGCATCCTTGTACTCCCAATTCTGAACTCAGGTATAGCAGTAACAGATTGGAGTCATGGCAGAGGGAAGCAAGACTACCAACAATAAATAAAAATGTGTCCTCTTGCTTGGGATGCAGAAGGGTGCTCCTTGTTGCATCCTTTCTGGGGAACTGATACAGGCAGCCAGTGTCATGCTAGGTGCCAGCAGAGTGTCACTGTTACTACAGTCCAGCACACAGAGGTCAGGACTTTAGAGGGATCTTCCCACCATGGGTTGTTACAATGTCTTTTTTGTTGTTTTGTTTTACAAAATGAACATTTTTTTTTTTTTTACTTTTTTAATAAGAAAAGATAGTTACCTTTGATTTCTTTTTTTTTTTTTCTGTCTCTAGTTAACCTCTTTATCTTTTCTCCACAACAGCTAACCCTAGAGTATAAGCGAAAGCAGAAATCACCAGCTGTGGCTTTAAGATGTAAAACTTGCAATAGCGAATTGATAGCACTTTCTTTATCTTAGCAGACTTCCTGTGGTATCATTCATAAAATGGTTATGACGTTTTAAAGTTTTTACAACAGGTACAAAGCAAAAGATATAGATTTAGTATAATGTACAAGTATTATATATTTTGTATTTTCACATCAATTTAAAAAAAAAAAGTGCAAAATAAAAGCCCTATTGCCAAATTAGTTTCAGCATAGTTTGAGAAGATTTTTTCAAGTGTTTTTTTTGTCCTAAGAAGTCACTAAGAAAGTAGTTGAAAAACTGCAAAGATTTTACTATTTTTAAAAGTGTTTTTCCCACTTTTAAACTTTTATTTATTATTGAAAAAAGAACAGCCAAACAAACTCTCTGCACAAAGGAAACTGAAACCAGTAGCACAAAGTGTGCTTCAAGGTGCCCAGAGTGGAAAAACAGCTGTAGGTGTTACATGAAACCAAGTAGATTAAGAGTTTTCCAAGAGAAGTGTATTGTAACTTCCAAAATTTAAACAGTTTCTTATCTCATTTTTTGTTGCTAATTTGAATGTTATCAGAATCAAAACTTGTTCATTTTCACAAATCCAGTTGTACAGTTAATACTTTTTTTTGCCCCTTGAGAAAAGTATGATTGAACCCAAGGAGAAAAGGAGCATGTTTCAGTGTCACCAACTACGTTGCTGGTTAGGAGATGAACAATTCAGCAACAGAAGAGTTTCAATAAATTGAACAGGAAAAAAAAATGAGAATTAAAAAGAAAGATATGTAACCTTGAAAGAGAATCTCAGATAATGTGTGTTCTTATCACTTCCATCAGGAAGTATATCAGTTACAAATTTTGCTTGCACGTGATCTAAAACAGCAACCAGATGTGAAGATATCCAGCATTACACAGATACAGGTGCTAACAGATTTAACAAGGGAGAAATTCCAAGGGTCCCACTTGGACCTTGGATGGAGGTTCAGCCGTCAAACACAGGACATCTGGCACGGGACATAGCTCGAGGTGTGTGCAGGGAGGCATTGGGTAGCGCTGTTACACGAGGCTCTGGAGAGGACAGGAGTGCGTGAGGGGCTCGCAGCTCACCTGAGCACAGATGGGGTGGGAACGGCTGGGGCCTGGGGACACGGACTCCGCAGAGAGGAGCAGCCGGGGATCTGCAGTCAGGATGGAAAACGGAGAGCACAGGTAACAGGGTCTGCAAAAGGAGAAACTGCAGCCAAGATACAAGCCAGTAGAGTCAAAATCTTCAGGAAAACAAAACCAAACAAAAGAACATGTTTTTAGTCATAAAAGTACCGTTTGTTTATGTAACAGCGTTCTCCAGTGAGTACTAATGGGAAACTACCCTACCTTTAAAGTGCATTGGCTGCAATTCAGTCACCTAAATTTTAGCTTAAAATAATCACTAAAGTTCTGAAAAGCAGACTGAAGAAGTGAGGATGCAGTTCCTGTAGCACTGCTGTGTTTCCTTCAGCTGTGCACTGCTGTGTTCCCTCTTCCAGAAGGGAAAAAAGTAAAAACTGGTAATTTGTTACCAAAGAACATTAGTTGGTATGTGTTATCTTCCAGCAAGTCACATTGTCTCTATAAATAGTTTCTTTATTATTAGACCAAAAAAAAAGGAAGAAAAAAAATGCCTTCGAGTGGAAGTTGTTCGCCTGAATCAGGCAGCTTGGGCACCTGCGTTAGGGCGATGCTTTGAACCCATCCTCTGCCATGGTGCAGAAGGCTTGAGGAGTTCCAGGGGAACAGATGCAGACCCCTTTTGGAAGGGCTGGTAGTAGTGACCATAGGCAATAGGGTGAGAGCATGCAGCAAGCCAAGGGCTCTTTCTGACCAACTGATTATGATCAGCAGCTTCGGGGAGAGAAGGAAGTGTGGGCTTGGACTAAACCCTTTCCTGGAAAGGAATTAAAAGGTGTTGACTCAGTATTGCCAGGAAATGCCAAGTCTTCCAACACAGAAGTTCCTGAAGTTTGGGTCAGCATCAAATTAATGGTTTTGTATGGAGAAAATTCCATGGGTATCATTTGGTTGGGAATTATACCTTGGATGGACAAACTGCAGTCTAAAGTGAGCATGTGCTTTTAAAAGCCAGGAGGGTTTATAGGTGTAATACAAAATCCCTTTTATGGTAGTAAGCAAATGTATAAACAGGTGAAATAGTTCACGACTACTCTACTACCTAAATAAGCCAGTCACTTTGTTAGTGGCTGTGAAATGTCTTTTATTGCTTAGTTTGCATTCACCACGTGTGTCTTCTGTAGTGAGCTGCTCTGTGCACAGGCTGTTTTGTGTTCATTGTGCCGAGAGATGGCAAACCTCCTGCTAACAGCTACCCAGCAGTTTTCAGGAACCTAAACCAGCAACCTTGCCCCAGGGCTGAAATTTTTCAGGCAGGGTACTCTCAGGTCAATCAGTCAGTTGTCTACAATGCGTTCTTAATGTTCTCTTTTTGTCTTTCCTCCAGTCTTTGATCTTGGCAGTAGAATATATATATATATGTGTAAGTTACATATATATATATATATATATAAAGTTTTTATATAATATATATATGTATTTATACATGTCTTCTTTGCAGGCTTTAAGCAAGTCAGAAGCAAGAGGAAAAATCCTGCAGTACACAGTGACCTTTGAAGCACTAAACCACACTCCCAAAGCAATAGAAACAAATGTTACCGTGCAGACCAGTTACTCCAGAGTCACTCCAAAGATGGACTACAGCATAACCATCACTGCCCGTAACTCCAAGGGCAGCTCCCCTCCCGCCTCCCTTGTGACCAAGGTGACCGCTCAGGGTAAGGACGGTCGCTGGGCATGGCACTAGAAATAAAGGAGGGCAGGAATATTTCTCTCGTGCAAACAAGAGAGAGCGTGGAGGCAAAGGCTGAAGATGACGAGGTGCTGGCGAGGGGGAACCGCAGCTCTATGAAGTTCAGCTGCACACCATGTTGCACCCCTGCAGCAGAATTACTGAGCATTAACTGAACTTGTCTGGCCACACATGTCCTATGCTGACAGCCTAGCCAGCCACAGAAGAGTCTCCCAGTAACCAGATGGTGTGTTTAAAGATGAGTCTGCTAATTGTCCTGGGGTGACATAAGTCATAATAAAACATTTTCAGAACACATTGCTAAATATTGCTTAGCCAGTGCAGCGTCAGACATCACTGAGATGCACTCACTTCTTCGAAGGCAGCTCACACTGCACAGTGCGTTGATTACATGAGTCTTTTGGGTAGGCAGCCTGCGTGGAGAAAGAGACTGATTCAGGAATGTAACAGGTATATGATTATTTGTTTGGAGGGAGTCAGATGAGAACTGCACTGGGCAGTTCTGTGGGCACAGTGCAATTTCCTCCAAACTGGAGAAAACTCAGTAACTACTACTACTACTAATAATAATAATAATAAAAGATTGTTTTAAAAGTTTAAAAGTTGTTTTATATATGTAAATATATATAGTATATAAATTATATGATATTATGAATTTATATATATAAAAAACAACTAATATCACCTTATACTCACGGATAACATGTCAAGGACATGTCAGGCAAGTTTGTACTGATGGGGTATTATGTTGCTTGGTTATTCTTGCTGCCTTTTAAGATTTACCTCCTCCGCGGAATGTCTCTGCTATCGCAATGGGAAACAACAGCATCTTAGTCATCTGGAAGCCTCCCATTAAGTCTGCTGCATTCCTCAATGGATACATAGTGGAGTGGATAGATATACATAGAAACAGGAGCCTGGAATCCCACCCGAATTGGATAAAACTTCTAGCATCCAACCTGTCTGCAGTAATATCAGGTAACTACAGCTTAGAAGTAGGATATATATATCTTTTTAGAAGCTTTTTTAAGAGGTGGGTCAAATTCTGACTTTTATGAGATTAAAGCTGTTTTATGGGGCGGAAATTTGATTGTTGCAGTTCAGCAGTTGGTCACAACTAAATGTTTTTTTATCTGGTAAATAGAAAGTCTCTCTTTCATTCTCTATCCTTCCTTCCCAAAACCAAGCCCTCCCTAATGAAACAAAGCAGACAGATAAACCTCAGAGATCAAAGGCTTAAGAGTTTTTCTGTTTTAACAATTGTTGATGATTAATCTGAACCAGTACTGAGGTATCAGTGTTCTTCATACCAAATAGCCATAAAGTTATGATTAGGATGCAGGGAGCATTACCCTAGCTAGTCTCTCTGATGTTCTGTTCCACAGCTATGCCTATAGGGCTTTTAAATTCTTGCTCTTAAGCAAGCAGGGAAGGGAAAAAAATAATAAAAAACCTACTTATGCCATCATTTTGTATTGTGCTTTGAAGAGGAGAAGAACAGGTTACTGTCCGTCTTCCATAACCCACAGGGTACTTGGGAAGAGGATGCTCATAGGAATTATGAGGAAGAACTCAGGTGTCATTCTTTTGTGGCTTTTATGTTATCTTGTACAAAGCAAAATGCTGCATGTCTTGCTTAGCTGTTACACAACTTCTTACTTGCAAGAGTGACCCAGGATTTTCTCTGGATTTTTTTTTTAACTTCTTTCTGAAGTAAAAGAACCTTCCCCTCAGCTCTGACTTCTGCTCATGAACAGCTTAACTGTGACTGTAAATACATTACAGATAACTATCCACTTTTAATCTCTTTCTTTAGAGCACATAAAAGATCATGTGTGCTATCACATTGCTGTATCTGCACTTTATCAGGACCGAGCTGGGGAAGTGGCATCAGTTAGGGGATACTCAAGAGAAAAAGGTAAATCATAGTCATTCTTTTAAATATTTTAAGACAGCTTAAATAGTTCGGCTTTAAAATCTGGTCTTATGTTTTGCAGCACCAGCAGTTGGGCCCCAGATGTACCCAACCCTGCAGACAAATGGCATTTTGGTTTCATGGGAAGAAATCCCTGCCAACCAGCAAAGGGGCTGCATTACAGAGTACAATATCTACCTCCAAAAACAAGACAGCAAGGCAGCTCCAGAGGTCTACAGTAGGTATCGACTTAAAGGGATGTGTATGTGTGTTGTGTGGGTGGGAGAGGGAAGGGGAAGAAAGAGGACTCGGAGTTCTGTATAGACTAGGATTTAGAGCACTCTAAATTATCCTTAATATCAAACATTAAGATTTCTCCACATTTTTTCCTTCTAATTATTTACATAAATTATAACCAATACAGCCCTTTTTAATTACCGGCGCAGTAAAATAACAGGCTTTCTGAGAGCTATCTTCAGCAAAGAAGCTTCCTGCTTCCTGCAGCTTCCTGTTTGAGCAGGAAGGTTGGACTAGACGATCTCTAGAGGTCCCTTCCAACCTTGAATATTCTGTGATTCTGTGAAATGCAGACATACCGTGAGACAGATCTGTCAGCTAGTATGCACCGCATTCCCATATGTGCATGTTTCACCCTGTGAGTCCTCTCTTATGACATCCAGATAGCTTCCACACAAATTGTTTTTTCAAAATTTTATTCCCGAGTTTCACAGCAGTTTTTAATGGATGGTTCATAGCTCCAACATAGAACCCACATTTTAAACTTGGACATTACCATAGTCAAAACACAGGATATCCAGTCATCTGTGTCTGTTCAATTCCATGCAATTGTTTAAGTCTCTCAACAAGCCAAATGGTTCAAAGTCTCCCTTGACCTTTCTAATGATTCACTAAAGTTGCAAAGCAGCATTTACATAAAGTAGAAGTCATTCCATGTTCCTTTCTTAATTGTTTTGGGGCCGTGGGGGGTCCCACAGTAGGGTGGGAACATAGGGAAGAAAAGGAAGGAAATGAAAGGCACTCCCATACATAAAATAAACCTAATAATAGGCTAGGAGAAGCCTAACAAAACAACAAAATCTCTCTTGCTTCTAAACAAGACATATTCATGACTTTATATGGCCTGGAAAATAAAGTAAAAAGAGCAAATAGACAATTATTATGTAATGTTGTTTTATTGTAAAGAGGCTAGGTTTCTGCCTGAAAGAAAAACACACCCATATCAACAAATAAGGGCCTTTTCTTTCCGTTCCTCCACCTCCATACATGTGTTTGTTTTATTCCAATGTGTAAATAAATAAATAAATAAATGAAAATGCAATGAGCTATTTAGGGGGAGGCAGCCTATAGCTCCCTTATCTGGAGACTGGAATTTCACAGCTTTGTTCCTGACAGCTCCATTACAAAGTGAGGAGAGCAGCACCCTTTGGTATGGTGCAAGAGCGAGTGTGTTAAACACGCCAGGAGTGTGTGCTGGATGTTCCTGTGGTTCTCCCTCTCCTCCTTTCAGCCATTCGCAACCTGACTGCCCGACGTTCATTTTACATCGCGAATCTACAAGCTGGCGAGAACTATTTTCTGTGGATGACAGCGTCAACCGCTGCTGGAGAGAGTCCCCGAGGAAACAGTGAGCTCGTCTGCTTGGAAAGTACGGAAGCTGTGGAGAGGACGAGGGGCCGGGGCAGTTCTGCCCCTTGGCCCAGTGGAAACTCTTCCCTTGCTACTCTTTAATTACTGCCGAACTCCAGTTTCAGCTGCTTTGAAAACATAACGCTTCATTTCTTGTCATTGAGCTCCCGATTTTCTGCCAAGAAAATATTAGCTGTATGGTTAAGAATAGTAGTTTAAGGCTAGCAGAATAGTTTTTTGCAGGCAGGGACTAACTTGCCAGGGACTAAAACAGCAAAACAAAACCGCTGTTTGTCAGTAGTTTTAACAACTTTGGTTTGAGCTGACCCCCATGCAGCCGGGGAAAAGCACTTGGTTTTCAGGCTCCAAGCTGTGCAAGTCCAGCTATTCCTCTCCCCACTTGGAGCCTGTCTTCTCTGAGTAACCATCTGAGAAACCTTCTCATGGACAGCAGGAGGAGGGGAGGGAGAGTACTAGAGAGGAGCAGCAATTGCATATTGTAGGAGTTGGACTAAATATCATGGGCGATAATGTTAGAAAATCTTTAATAATTATAATTATGTTTTGGTATGTTTTATGCATGCAAACACTAGCCAAACCATGTCTGCAGGCCAGTTTGAACTAGCACCTTGCAAAGTTGGCTTAGTTACTAGAGATCAGCAGCAGGTGTTGTGGGTTTCAGGTGCTGGGGACTGGCTCAGCGTGGTGCTTGCCGGCTGCCTGCTCCTCCTCCCGGCCTGCGTGTGTGCGCTGCCTCCGGCACGGAAGGCGTGAGTAGCTGTGGGCTGCCTTCCCCTTCCAAACGCCGCTGGGGAAGGGGCACCTGGCTTCGTGACTCTTTCAGGACATCTTAGGAAGAGGGAGGGTTTGCCTGGAGAAAGGTTTCAAATTACATGAATGCATAATAACATCTATTGTGCTTAAAGTATGTTTATATATTTCATACACATTAGGAAATTTGAAGTGGGACCCTAAATCCTGGCCACTAAAATGAAATAGAAGCGGTACCATCCTTGGGTACCCATTCCCCTGGGGAATGAAATTAAGACCTAAGACCACAGCCTGCCACTATGATTTTTTGGAGTCAGTTCTGTCAAAAAGGCTTGAACTGAGTAAAACCTGGCAACACAAACGACCGAGCAGTGGAATAGTGTATGGCCTCAAAGCAGGCTAGTAGCCATAAGCACTAAAATTATTTTTTTTTTTTTAAAGGAAGCAAATAGCTATATTGTCTAAGCAAAAACCTAGCCCCTTCAGCACATGTCCCTGGTAACCTCTGCAGAATCCCACGCAGCCCGAGTTTCTGCTGGTCCAAGCTAAGGCAGCCATGGTTGCACAGGACTCTGTAGTGGTTAAATGCCCTGACAGCGCAGTCCAGTTCACTCACACTTGCAGATACTGGCAATGGAATTCATGTTTTAATTATGTTTGATTTGCAGATTACACTTGCTCCTTTCTGTCATCGCACCTCAGTGGTACGGCAAAGCTATTCCCAGCCCTGCCAATGCTTCATGGGCTAGGAACTACACAGCTGTGAAGGTGAATTGTACTGTTTTTTCTTCTAATGCTACCACTCTTAAAATAT
>VZSG01000545.1:407339-429208 GCA_013398315.1 Nothoprocta pentlandii
ACAGTAATATCTCCATGCAGCATTTTCTGATAGTGGATAATAGCTGAATCTTTTAATCAAACTTGTATGTGAGATTGTGGTTACCTCTCAAGCAAATGAAATGCAAAACCAATACAGACATTTTTCATTCTTGGCAATATTACATGTAATGCTGAAAGATATTTGCATTTTGAAGGGGGGGTCCAGAAGACACTCACTGCATAATTACTCATCACTACTGCACGTGTACCCGTATACCAGGGTGAGCTGAGTTTACCTCCCAGTCCGTTTCTACCCAACGTGAGCAGCTTTGAGGAGCCTGAAGTAACAGAAGTGGAGGAAACCTTCATGCAGCCAGACAGCCCCGTTCTCCAGGACAAAGTGCCCTTCAGCAGGAGCCATAGCAGCGGAGGTCAGGGCTGGCACCTGGGAAGCAGCTTTGAGACACAGGACGGGGAGTACGAGCCTCTCCCCAGCACGACCGATGGAGACAGTTACGAGCAGCAGCTCCCGTACCTGTACAGGAAGATAGTAGCAGAGGTGACGGGGCAAATGCAAACCTCAGACTACCTGGCTAACCCCTCTCCAGAAGCTCCGGCCTCCCTGCCCTCGGCTGCACTGTCACCCGGCACAGCCACGTGCGAGGACTACGACCTCGACTGCAACCCAATCTCCATTTTCCCACCCACTGCGTTGCTGACATCAGTATTTTCCTATGGAGGGAGACTCACGCTGGATACAGTAAAAATAAACCGCACTTCCTTCACGAGGTAGGGTGCCAGGGTGGTTTAACAGCCTGGCATGGTTTTTCGCACTTTAGTGAGGCACTGCAACACGTGCTTCAATGCAGCCAATACAGTAACTTGTACGTGATACCTCTCACTGAAGTGACAGAACTCACCGACCTTGCCAGCATTGCCTTTACAGAACAGGAGCTGTGTAACGGCAGATCACACAGGCAGGACTGCGGGCAGCGCTGGTGCGAGCAGCGCTCGGGGACCCGTCTCCTGCAGGGATCACAGCCACGGTGCCCCCCGGCTTTGTCCCGACACAAGGGCTCGCCGCTGCCCGGACACTTGCTCCATGTCACGTCCAGGGCAGTGCGCCATGGCAGCCACGCAAGCCTCAGCACTTGACCACAGCACGAGGCCGGCTGCAGCCCGTTCCCCTGCCGCACACAGCAGGTTGGAGATGCAGCAATTGGAAATCTGCATAAACCGGTGCTAAATCTGCATGCTGCAGCCCCAGCCGATACATTCGGGCTGAGCCGAAATGAATACAAAGCGGTAACTGCTGCTTTCCGTAACCACACGGGTGCCTCGAGCCAACATGGGCACCCAAGGGTGCGTAGCCCTTGGATGGGCAGCAGCCCTGAGCTGCTCCAGCTGAGGCTGCCCTTGTGGCTCCGGCGAGAAAGGCAGAAGGAATCTTGCCCAGCGCAAAGAGGCAGCACAGGCACACAGCGAGTCAAAGGGGCTACTGAGGAGAATTGGAATCATTTATTGACGTAGTCCAACTACAGAGCTGAAGCATCTGTTACACATTTAATGACTTTATTTGGGGTGTGTGTGTGTGTGTGTGTGTGTGTGTGTGTGTATAAATATAAATAAAATCCTGGAAACATGGAATTTTTCCTGCTATTTTCTCCAGTCAACTTCAGGCTCTGTGCTGCAGCTTCCCGCAGCTGCAACGGGAATAAAGTGGTGCTTTTAAAAATAAAGCACGTGCGTTGCCACGAGAGCTGAGGCAGTTCAGATTTTGACCTTACCTTGCATATTTCTTTACCTCCTTTTACTCAGGTTTGAGATTGTTGCTTTCCATCCAAGGCAGGTAACACAAGCCGCAAAATGAGTGGCATAAGGCTGGTACTCGACATGTGTGACACTTCCATCTGAAACAACTCCACTTAAAAGCTGTGCTCTAAATGCCCAAGGAAGTGGCCTTTAACCACCTGCATGTGTATTCTGTTAACGAATGCTCAGAGCAGGAGACTGCTGCGTCAAAGCTGTAGCTTTTCCCACTGCATCTGACTTGGAAGAAAATAAAACCAAAACACTAACAGGAACGGTTGCATCAGAGAGACCTTTTTTTTTTTTTTTTTTGCTTGTTTTCCTCTAGTTTTTATTCCAGTCCAGCTGTGCTATCTTCTACAATAGCTCCATAAACTGACACTGGCTGCTCAAAGATGTAGTATGACAACGTTGTGGTTTTCAACTGAACATGCTGCCCTCTAGCAAGTGTGCGAACAGCTCAGGAGCTACGGAGTTTTGCACATACACCTGCATGGTGAAGATGCCTCTGTAGCAGACGGCAATTACGAAAGCAGTTGCGTTTATTGGTTTTTAAGGTTCCGACCATTTGGTCTTAGGAAAGCAACATTTGAGTTCCCCACTCCGGCTTCTCTTGTGCAGAGCAAACAATGAGGGAGGATGCTCAAGATGCCCACCATGTTTCATTTCAATTAGCACAATAACAGACCACAAGTAACTAACCTGTCGCTTCTCAAACCTTAAATTTTTCCAGAGTTCTGCTTCTCTTTATTGAAAACGAAATGAAATGATCAACAGCAATTTAGCTGCCATTAGACTGAGGATTGATTGATTCTTACCTAGGACAGTCGCCCACCTCTGGGAATGAGGTGACAGCTGGGGCCCCACATCAGCGAAGGGGTCTGGAATCGTGGGTGCAGCCCGGCCATGAAGCAACTCTGACCCCATCGTGCTCAAAAACTGCTGCAGAGGTCAAGGGCGCTGCAAAACATGGCATTCCCTCACAAACAGCTACATCTCGGCGCTAAAGATGGAACCGCGGGACAGGAAAACGGCCCTGACAGAGCAACTGCTGGGCAGGCAGCTCTGCACTGAAAGCAAAGGGAGGTCCTCCAGGAGGAACCTGCCTAGGCAAATGCAGCCGCGGAGCAGCTCGGACAGCAGCCCCGCAGCTGGGCTCGGGCCTGGCTGCGCTGCTCCGAGCGCCGGGGCTGCTCCGAGCTGTGCGGCGGCCGCAAGCTCCAGTGCAAGGAGCTCCAGCTCCTCAGCGGGACACGACCCACTCCCACCAACCCCAAACGAGGGGCTGTTCTCACACCACAGCCACTACGAGGTTTAACTCCTGCCAAGTGGCTCGGCAGTCCCTCACGGAACACTTACCCTCGCTGCCCGCTTCACACGCCCTCGCGCTAGAAGCTGCTTTAGAAGGCAATGCCAGAGACACAAATAGGGGCCCGGGCGGCTCCTGCTGCAGGCGGCGGCTGCGCCGGCACCAAGGGGGTGCTCGGCGGGTCCGCCTGCGGCTGTGAGCGCCGCCCGGCCGCGGGGCTGCGCCGCAGGCCGCCCCGCGCAGCCGCTCTGCTCCTGCTCTGGAGAGCGTGCGAGCGCTGCGCTCGGCGCCAACAGCACGAGTGTCGCACAAAGGGGCGGCTCAGCAGCACGCCACGAGCCACCCGCGCAGCGCAGCCCTCCTCGTGACCTCATCCAGACCCCGCCAAGCTGCGCAGGGGCCGTCAGCAAAAGGCACCGCTGCCACAGAGCCCGTAAGCACCAGCCGCGCTGTCCTGCTCTGAGGATGCCGGGAGTCACCCTCCACGCATTACGCTGTACAACAAAAAACACTCGGGTCCCATAGGTACAAACCCCAGATGCAACGAAACAGAAAATCCAGCCAGGGACCTCTATGAATTGAAAGATTTCAATTAGTGGATGGATCCTAGCGAAGTAGATGGAGGCTACGGTACCTGCTAACGCTGAACTCAAACTCAAAGCACAGCCGGGACCAGCTCTCGGGCCACACGCGCGCTGCAATCTTGTATCAAGTTCACACGTCCAACCACTTGTGGATTCTGAAGTCTTAATTGCTGGTAAAGCAGGAGAGGAAAAAAAAATAACAAAAACCTGGAAGGTCACACTCGATTTTCCTCATCCAGGAAAGCAGCAGCCTCAGCTCTACCTCCTTTCAGAAGTGCCAAGCAGGGCGAGTTTTGCACATGCTACCCAGCCAGAGGACGATAACCCTGTACCCCTAAAGACCTGCAGAGAGCTGCTCGGCCTGGGGACAGCCCGGGCAGGGGCAGCAGTGTCGCAGCAGAGCTGCCCCAGCGTGGCCCTGCGCAGCTGGGCGCCGCTCTCAGCCAGTCGGGCTGCCCGCGCAGCAGCCGCCCCACTGGGGAGCCCAGCTTGCCCCAACATGGATGCTCTCAATGCCGGCAGCGGCTGCAGCTCCACGTTCCTCCAAGGCTTCGCTCTTGCTTGGTCAGGCCCCGAGGCCACAGCTCCATGTCCAGCCTCTCCCTCCTCGCACAGCAGCCACCCCCTGACGGGGTTCCGCCCTCAGCACCTGCAGCTGGCCACATAGCACCGAGCCAGAGCTCCAGACTGAAGGAAGCCTCCAAAAATACCCCACCACCTTGTCAGGCCTACTTCCATGCCCTGGCCTTCAGCTGCACGGCCAGCAGCACTTTCTGCTAGGCAGTCCTGAGAGCTACCACTCACACACGCAACGCTATTGCACCCTTCAAGAGTTCAAGCACATGCAGCCTCCCAAGTTCCCACGTGCCTCTTGGCAGAAAATCCTAAAGACACTTGGCCCGTGGACAGGCGCAGCGCCCACGCTGCTCGGCCAGGGCTCAGACAGACCCATCTCCCCCAGCAGAGCTGCCGTGTCCGCGGCCTCCAGCACGGCGGCAGCTGCGCCGGGACCCGCAGCGCGCAAGCAGCGCAGCCTGTGCAGGGCTGGCACCGTCTTCTTGGGGGGGGGTTCGCAAAAGAAGCGGGTTAGCACGTGCTGCCAGCAGCAGCTTCAGGCATGTCCTGCGTTTATTGAAACAGAGGCAAGGCTACGCACACACAGCTCCATGGGCAGCAGGCAGTCCAGGCAAGGGCAGGCACGGCTCCTTGAGACTGTGCCTGCCACATCCACACCTTCTTCGGAGGAGCTTCCCTCACAAGAGCTCGTGGCCTTTCCCCAGGGGCGACACTGACATTGACCACCAGTCTTCATTCTCACCCCAGGCCAGCAGCATTCCCTCTGCAAGATGAACTTTCATGCTCAAACACTGCCATCATTACCGTCAAAAGCCAATTCACATTAAGTGCTTCTCTCCATCTTTTTCTGTTGACCCTCTTTCCAGGATTGTTTGGATTTAAAAAGGTCTCATCCTCTGGCTTGTGCTGTCGCACCCAAGCAGGAGGACAGGAAATGTCATTGAGGAAGAAGCTCCCTATGAGCCAACAGCGGAGCTCCTTGGAGAGGTGCTTCCCAGAGCCGGGAAGGGAAGTGCCCACCTGGCTCAGAGGCTGTTCGCCTATGTGGAGCTACGTCCACGTGTTTTCAGCACAGTTTTAAAAGAGCATGAAAATAAACCTTTATTTTAGTTAACACCCACCAATATTAAAGATAAAATGTTCACAGTTTTCGTTCTTGACACAAATGGAGTGAAAGAAGCAAATTTACATCTATGGGAACAGCAGACAGGCCCCTTTTCTGTGCGAGCTCTCTTGGTGTGTGAGGTGCCCTTCGGGACACGGCTCTACCTCCTAAAGTGAGAAAGGGGAAGCTCCCGCCCAGGCCAGGCCAGCCCAGAAGGAATCTGGAAGATAAAAGCTGTGTGACAACAAAGGAGTGAACACAGAGTTCGAGGGGCAGGTTTATATTACAGAGAGCTTTTCCGCAGGCGTTTCTCACCATCCAAGCCCTTGTTTAGGAGCGTTACCCGCGGCATCCCGGCCCTGGAAGCCGCGGCTCATCCCTGCGCGTGGAACACGCGGGTGCCCAGGGCAGGGCAGGCGGCGCTGGTGCCAGCAGCTGCACCGAGACCATCGCCGTCCAGCCTGGAAAGCTGCCTCCTCCTCACGGCCCTGCGAACTCGGCGGTGAGTGCGTGACCTCCAATCCACCGCTATCAACAGCGGTTTACAACAGAAAGTTCTGTAGAAAATAGTGCAGACAAAGCAAGCCGCTCAACACCACAGTTAAGGGGTCTGCTATTTCATATTCAAAGGTCTCCAATACTTTTTGCCTGTCCTGTACAGCTTTTAAAAAAATAGGGCGTTACCATTTGTCTTCTAACCTCCTAGTTAAGAAACTACAAATATGTCATAAGCTGTTCAAAGTGTAAAACGTTAAATAAAATGAGAATCCTGTTTCTAGGCTCCTAACAAATGCTGCAGATAAAAACTCTTAAGAAATCCTCTCTAGAATTAGAATGACCAATAGTTATTCTCTCAACTGCTTTTGTGTACTGAAGTGGTCATGGTCCTGCTCACAGGGGTTAACTTAAACCTATAACGAATTTCCATAGGGGTGTCAACCGTTTCTTACAATTGCTCTCTGAAAAACATTCGTCAGCTACCACCGAGAGCCCAAAGGTTGCAAAAATCGAGGCAGGCTGTGCCTGGGGAGGGCAGCGCCGGGCTCCCCGCCATGCCGCCGGGCACCCGCGCAGGCCGCCCCGGAACCGCCGGTGCCCCCCATCCCGCTCCGCACCGGGGCTCCTCCCACACAAAAAGCCCAAGTAACTTAAAAACTCTTTGTTTTTTTTGCCAACAAAGCATCTAGGTTTGTTGTAAGGAGAAGGAGGGAATAAAGGGAGAAGGGGCGAGTGACAGGTGTCATACAGAATTAAAAAAAATGGTTAGACCAATTATCCACACATCACTGCTGGATCGTTACACAGGTATTTAACTATAAACCAATGTGCTTTGAATATTTTTTCAAGTATTTGATATCAATTTTGTATAAAGATTTTGTGTAAACAAACTACCAAACATAGATGAAAAATGACTGTTTTTCCAAGTTGGAAATTAAGGATTGAAACTAAATAAAAATACTTCCAGGAGTTAGTATTCCACACAGTACTAACAGTTCGCCAAATTAAACTTTACATATTCCAAAAGACCATGGGCTGATAAAAATCTCCTAAATAGGTATTATGGAAACAGAAATAGTGTGCAGCAATAATTAAAAACCAGTTTGTCGCTTGGGGAAAACGTCTAAAATCCTGAATTAAAAACACAAATGAAGTGAAAGCTTTTAACTGGTACACACTGTTCACACCTATATTTCAAGTTTGGAAACGCATATTTTCAAGCAGCAATACAAAAAAGTATCCATGAAGAATGCATAATCTCTGAAAAAATTATGAAAACATCCCTGCTACCATTACATTTCTAAATACAAAACTGACTACCATATTGTTGCTTCTGTGTAGCGAGAGAAGTTCATTTTCAAAACAGATAAAATTCAGTCTTTAGGTGTGAATGGTATGAATGACAGTCTTTTTTTTTCTTTTTTTCTTTCTTTTTTTTTTTTTAATTTCTTAGTTGTTTAGGATCCTTAAGCATGCAAGCCTCGGAGAGGAGGGCCCGGTGAGGGCAGGGTTGGCTTATGACATCCAGTTTAGGACAGAGCTGGGAAAGCCTCTGGGTCATCTACATCAGGAGCAGAAGCACTTGACTGAAAGAGAAACAGCAGAGAGTGGTTATGAGCGCGTGGCGGCCGTGGCGTCGGGCGCTGGGACGCACGCACGCGGCCCCGCTGCCCAGGAGACGCCCTGCACCCCGGCGCTGCACCCGGGCTGCACCCATTCCGCTGCCAGCAGCGAGCCTGACCCCGACCTTGCTGAGAAGAGCGTCCCTTCAAGGGCACCGCATGAAAGGGCCGCACGGAGCGGCAGGCAGTAACACTATCACAAGCACGGGAGGGTTTCTATCCCACGCCTAGGGAGCCTTCCACACCACTGGCTGCCTTTAAGTTGAAGCTACCCAAGGAGAGGCTCCAACAAACGTGTCTGCACTACAGCACCCACGTACAAGAGCGTGTTCCTCCATTCCTACGGAGTCCCCAGCAATTCTTACCAAGGGGCACAGCTGAAAAGTGTTACCAAAAGGCCTGCTCAGGGGAAATATCAAGTTTCACCCATTTCAGGTTTTATTAATAAAAGTACTTTGGAAATTGGAAAAAAAAAAAATCTTTTTTGGTGTCAATTTATGTCCTCAAAACCACACACATTGACCAAAGGTCTGAGCGGTGCCTCCGTAGGGCAGCTTTTAAGCAGGCTCAGGGCTGCCCTCAGCACCAGGTCAGGGAGGACGCGCAGAAAACATTTTAGTGTAGCCTTCAGTTTGTGCTGAGGGCTGTGGGAGTGCGGGGCAGCGGAACAGCCAGGGAAGCGGTGGCTCCTGTAAACATCTGTGTTCGTCAGGAGGAAGAGATTTATCTGCACCTCCCCAGTCAAGCTTTATCACCATCTAAAGGCACAGCTGAGAAGCTGGGCAAGCACCCCAGCCCCACGCGCGAATTCAGAGGCGGCAGCGTGGGCCGCCCTGCCAGGGCTCGGGAGGCTGCGGGGCCGCGCAAGCGCTCGCAGCCGGCACCAACCTGGTTGGGCGTGTGGATCACGTCAAACTCCTTCACCAACTGGAAGAAAATAAACAAAGTCAGCACAGAAATCCGCTGCGTCTCAAAGCGCTCAGCTCTGACGGCGCTCCTGAAGCTGCCAGGTCCACAGCAGAATTAAATTATCAAAAAATCTGGCCTACATGAAGCAAGCCACACCATGGACCAAGCTCTTTCAAGTAACAACTTGCACAGACACATTTAAGCTGAGCCGACTTGTACTAAAATCAAACCCTAGGTGCAAACATACTCTGTGATTTCAGCTTTACAATCCTCCTGCCCTCCAAATGCAGGACTTTTCCTGAACACCTTCTTGGGGCTTTAGGACTAGAGGAAGGAAAAAAAAATTGCTGCAGACTAGGAAAAACAGCAAGAGTGCTATTTCCACCTGAAAAGCACTAATTCCTCTGATTTGCAACATAACATGTGTTCTTAAAGTCATTTCCAACACAAAGGTCACAAAGCAGATACACTCCTGACCGTATCTGAATCAACACTCCAGAATGGACATTTCTGACACTACATTTAGATTTGTCCAGAGCAGAGTGTCATGTTTAGGATTTAAATGCAACAACCAAAAACAGGCACTTCTTTTTTTAATCCATCTTACCAGCCGCCCTGGCCTTTGAAGGTAAAACTCCACCGAGACTATTGTCCTTCTGCCCTAACTGTAACTGCAGCTGCCTGAAGCTCCTAAGAACAAGCGTTCCACCCGGTGTTCCACTGCTGCGCTCGTCTTCCAAGTGCTGCCCCAGAACTAAGGGACAGCTGCGACGCCCGAGCAGCAGCCGCCCGCCCGGACACGCAAGGAGCCCCTCCGCGGAGCGGGGCCAGCTCGTTACCTTGTCAGTTCTGCTCCCGCGGCTGGCCCTGCCTCCGCGGCCCCGGCCACCCCGGCCCCCTCGGCCGCCGCGCCCGGGGCGGCCCAGGTCTCCAAAGTTGATCTCCAGCTGGGACGTGATGTCGTTCGCTGGTTTGCGGAAGTGATGATCCATCACCGAGTCCTCAGCATGAGCCTAAAATCAACGATTCCTTCATCAGTAAGAAAACTCACCACTTATTAAAACGTTTTAACGCACAGTTCCCCTCTCGGCACTGGTGCCCACGCGTTCACCTCCAAGGCACCCTGCGTTTACCTGTGTTCGAGGCAAACGCCAGGGCAATTTTTATGGACCAAGTTACACCACCTCTAAGGAGGACCCAAGCAGACAGACTAGGAAGTAAGTCTTCACCGAAATGACTTTAAATTGAAGTCCTCAAACTAACAAAGTTATTTTGCATCCCCAAGGTAACCTTGGGAAGTTCAAGACTTCCTGCACAGGAACATGTCCAAGTTCCTTTCAGACCAAATCACCTGCCTTTAAGTCGATACAGAACCTCATTTTTTTAGTCTCCTCTTCCCACATCCCAGCCTAAAAATCTGCCTGTTCTATAGTATTTCTTTTTCCCTAAACACACTCCCAATAGCCAATCTTCACCTTGTTCAGTGATTATTTTACATTTCATTTGCTTAGTCTCGTATTTAAAAGGAGGGAGAGAAAGAATCCATTACTGGACTGCATCAGCCAGAGCAGACTGTGAGTGAGGTGAGAAGAGAAGCCCCGTCAAGCCACGTAACTCAGGCAGTGGAGAGCCGGTCTCCAGGACTGGCACCGAATTGTGCGTCCCTGTCACCACCCTTGCTGTGATAAATGATCCCGGGCAGGGAGTGTGAGCCCAAGGCACCCCCAGGAGACACACGGGCCTCAGAGCAAAGCAGGTGCCAAGAACTGCACCTGACACCGAGTACAGCACACACAGAGCCATGTCTTTCAATTCACCACGCACCAAACACACAGCAGGATGTTATTGCTCACTTTGCACACCTAATAATTTTCCATACGGTTCCACTTTATAGCACCCTGTGACGACTCTCAGTGTGAAACTGCACAGCCCGGGGCAGGCCAAGGGCTCTCCCAGGCCGGAGGAGCCCTGTCCTTGTGGGTGCAGCCACACACGTGCCCTTCCTCCCCTTCCCCGCAGCAACCTCCCGCTTTCTGCCGCATCTACCTGCAACTTCCTCACCTTGTCCTGCGTGAGCTTGGAAATGGTAGGGACCTCATCCCACTGACTAAAACTTGTGTAACTGAGTTAACAAGTTGCTGTGTACCTGCACCCTGCCTGCGCAGTCCCTGTAGCCAAGGGGCTGGGCGCTGCTCCCGGGCTCCGCACGGGGCCCAGGAAGCGGCGGCTCCGTGCACAGGCGCAGCGAGGAGCCGTCCCGCACGCGTCCCACTGCAACGTGTCCCACGTCACTGCATGGCGCCCCAGCCCCTTCCTGACCCGACAGACCTGACCGTACCTCTTTCCCTTGCAGATCCCTCTAGACACAGGACGTGACCAGAGTCCTTGGCGCTCAGAGGAAAGCGCCAAGCTACAAAGTGTTCAAATGCAAGGACACCAACAATGTGCAACAGGAACCGTTATGGGGTTTTGATTTCTTTTCTGCTACCTAACAGTTATACGCTCTTTTAACTATTCCCTGGGTACTAAGAGGATATTTTCAGTGTGCTGGAATTTACATCTTTTTTTCTCTGAATGGTTCTAACAGTGGTTTTGTACAAGAAACTTTGCATTTCCTTCCTACATTATTATTGCTGCATGCGTGGAGGAAGATGGGGAGGAAGTACAGAGGAGCATCTACAGTCTATCAAAATCATTCTAGTTTTACAATTTAACATTGTTTTCCCACTAAACCCAACAAAAATTCCGTGCATACAAAGATAATTTCCTTGCCCAAAAGAACCTAAGTTAGTTTAAAACAATAATACAAGATTTAGAATACTCATTTTCCTTCTGTTGTTCAGTGATAAAATATATACTCAGAGGTACATGAAAATGCTTATTCTGCATCAGCTTCCAACTTTAAGAATGTATTTGATTAGCAGCTCTCAGTAGCTCTCTGATCTAACACCTGGTAACTTCCTGTAGGCATCGCTGCAGTTACGGGTCCCAGGAAAGGCTGCTGAAAACTTTTAAGAACAAACCACTAATAGAAAAGGGCCAGAACAGACAGTGAATGAGGCGGGAGGAAGACTGACTCATGACTGAAGCATTTGTGATGAGCAGGTTTCAATTGAGATCAATTAGAAGGAAACTAATTATGAAAGATCCTACATGGTGCGCAGTTAGACAACAGGCATGGACAGAAGAGCTCCATATCTATCTACTTATATTCTCTATTTTGGTGGCTTCTTAGTATGAAGATTTTGGATTCTGAAGGAGACCACATTAAAACACAGATATCACCAGTTAGATATAAAGGATCAGTACCTCATTTGACTCCAGCAGACTCCCCTGCATTTCTGTCATCGCCTTTGTCTGATGAAAGTTGCATGTCCACGCCAAAGTGACAAAAGGAACAAAGGGAGAAAACAAAAGGAAGAAATGAGACTCAACTACATACAGAAACAACAAGTAATAAGGTCACATGAACTTGCTGGATACAGATGTCACTGAGCACACGGAGCAGCGAAAGAATGAGATCCACAGTAGTGCAAGCATCCAGAAAGAAGAGACCCGAGCGGGTCGGGAGGCAAAAGACACCCGGAGCAGCACTAGTGATGTGGGACCCCAGCTGCTGCTAAGAGACTCTCCTGCAGGCCAAGCTCGCAGCCCCAGCTCCAGCATCTCGCTATGACAGGCGCACCGAGAGCAAAGATGCAGAGGTTTTTTAATAATTACTGTTAATGAGGAAAAGTTTCTGCACAGACGGAATTCAAGAGTTGCAGCTCCAAATGTTGGAGGGATGAACTACTATTTTCCAGAACGCATTTCTCAGCCTTGTATCATAGCCTCCTCTCTAAGGAAATTATGAGATGAGCAGGGAAGCCCGGAGGTCCAGGAAGGAGGCACGCCAGATGCGTAAGGTAGAAACGCGCTTACTAATACAGCAATCTTTCCAGGAGACTTGCCCCAAACTACTTAAACAATTTTAAGTTCTATTCTTTTTGCTCAACTGTATGAGCAGAAGTTAAAATATTCAAATCACAAAACTACAGCTGCAGGAGAAAAAAGCAAATTATATGACATAACCCCATCTCCTGGGAAGAGCCTTGTCAAACTAGGGCTGCCAATACACAGTGGATTTCATATGAAGGCAAGAAGAATGAGAGTATTACAAGCTGGTTTTGTAAGAAAGTATCATTTTCTAGTAACTGTATAGCAAAAGGGAAAAAGCGGGAAGACCTAAGATAGAGACAAGCACCTAAGATAGAGTCAAGCCCTTTACTCCTCACAGCAGTCAAAACACGCAGCAGAGGAGGACAGTCCTTTCACAAGACTAAGGCAGATGACAGCCCTAGATCCCCTCCTACACCCCTCTCCCACAGATCCCCAAGATGCTCGTTCCCCAAGAGCTCAAGACAGGGTTTACTGGAGGGAAGATGGTCACCATGATGCTTCCATTCCTCAGGGGAAGTACTGGGGCACACTGATAATCCAGTCCTAACAGCATGGAAGATCTTGGGCAGAAATCTAGACTTTCTCTGGGGCACTTTTGTTTACCAACTTTCTTCTTGTCGTCACCATCAAGAGAAACCCTTGGCCTAGGTATGAAATATTTTATACACCAAAACTTGCCTTTCTTAGAGACTTGAAAAGCTATCAAGGATGACCAGAGGGTAAGAACAGCGGGGGGGGGGGGGGGGGTCTTGTTCCTAACTTCTTACTATCCCACCTTCCCTCCCCGCTCCCAGAAGAGCCGTGCCGAGAGCTCCCAGGACGCCAGCACTGTCAGGAACGCTGCCCTTGGAACTGCCCCCCAAACGCACTGCCCTCCGGGCCACCAGGAACAAGGAACAAGCAAGATAGGGACAGACAGTGGACAGACACAAAATAATTTAAAATAATCTAGAAAAAGACAGATTCAAAGACAGTCAAATATCCCTTACTGCTTAAGTAGAGAAGTGAGACCGAGTACAGCACATGAGAAGTTATCTGACTCAATTTCTTCAGAGAATTATTCTTCTATTTCAGAAGTGAATTCAGTCTAATTATATTAGTTTTGAATTGCAAAAATAATTTGATTGTTTTTGATTATTCTCATCCTCTCCCTCTTTTTTGGTTCATTACCAGTACTTTTTCTGAACGGAAAATACAATATGGAGCTTTCCAGCTTCCAAGTCTCTCAGAAGTGCCACTATCCTGTATTCAGATAAACTAAAAAAGAAAAAAAAAGAAAAGAAAAAGTGGGGAGATGCCAAATACTTCAGGAAGATCAGAATGGGGGCTGTGTATGTGTACTGGGATTTCTTAATGTGCTTGCAGAAATTCAACTTTAGCAAGTATTAGCAAAGTAGGTAAATGCTATTTAAACTTGCTATTCTAATACACACTTCCAAGATTTCCCTCTTCCACAGCAACCCATAGAAAGTTACTTACTGAAAGCTTCAAACACTGAGCAGCTTGAGGAAAATAGAAGGATACTGCAGTTCTGGAAACTTGTTGCATCTTGCACAATAAAGTATGGGAAGGCAAGACTGTTTGTTGCTTACGTCTAGCACCAGTTCAGTAAGACTAGACTAGAAATAAAAGCCCCTTTTAAAAGAATACTGAGGAGTGCCATCCCCTTTACATTACATGATTCCAAATACATAAAGGTGAAATGTAGAAAACACCCATTAGAAAAGCCAACCAGCATATTACCTGCCAATTACTTACATCAAAGTTAGTTAAAACCATTTGCTAAACAGAATTTTAGGCCACTATTTAGCAGCAGACCATTTAACATGCTACAGAGTGTTAAAGATGAAAAGCTTGGAAAAAGTTTGTGACAGTTTATGAATTGAATCTTGCTAGCATTGCATCAAGAGGCTCTCAGCACTTCCCTTCCCTCTGAAAGGCAAAAGCATTTGTCTCCTTGCAACTCCCACTATTTTAAAATAGAATAATTCAATTTTATCATGACAGAAGTGTTTGAGAAACTGAAATGCTAAAGTGATTCTACAGCAACTATGGTGACTATTACTGAAGTGTACAATGTATTTCAGACGTTCTCAAAAACTTCACAACACTCAGCTGTAGGATACAAGAGACCAGAAAGACACCTCTTACAAATAAGATACACTGCTTTAGGCGCTACAGCGTCTACGACCTGACTGATTTTTCTCCCTTGGTCTGCGTTTAGCAAGCAGCATGAGTTGGTGATTAGACAAGGCAATAACACAGGATTTCTTTTAAAAGGTGGAATTTTCATACTGACATTTTCTTCTGGAAAAAGCCCTTATAAGGTCACCTACTGTAGTTCGCAGCATCCCAGGGTCTAACCTCTAGCCTTAGATTATACCAAAGTATACACCAGCCTAAGGATTAAGCACTTAAGTGATAGCTATATCACAGTAAGAGCTATTACTTATGCTCCTGCATTAACTGCAATTTCATTAACAAATCTCACTCCTGCATTATAAACATTTAGTGACAGCTCAGCCTCGCCAAGAATGAAACTCCCATTCAAAAAAGTGCTGGCATATAAAAAAACCTATACAATCTGTACACAAGCAAATACTGAAAAATCGTATTACCTCCTCACTCTTTGACTTGTGAAGAACAAATCCTTTTTTCCATTGCCCATCAGCACCCTCATTTGGTTTACGGATGTTGAATTCAACTTTTGCGCGATCCTTACTTTGAATAGCTTTCCATTCATCCAGGGTCATTTCTTTAGGACCTTCTTCCTTAACTTCTTCAACCTCATTCTCTCTGTAGTAAATTCATGGATATTGTGATCATGACTTAGAGCTCACGCTCTACATACAGCAAATTCAAAAAAAGTTTTATCAGCACTGGATTATAAAAGACCGTTTTTGTCAGAAACTGAGCATTTAGAGGCAAAAAGTCATCTTAATTCCACCACTCAGAAAAAACACATGTAAAAATCTTATCATCTTTAGCCACAGCAGAAAAAAACTGCAGACAGAAACCTTTAAACAAAGCACAGTGCAGTATAACTTCTAATTTATTGACCCATGATGTCTATTCTCCACAGCAGTAGCAATTTATGCTGCCAATGTGACACCAACATTTTGCAATGTTTTGCAATGGACCTGTGCAGGCTTTCTGCCCCCCTTCCTCCTTTTATTTTTTTTTTTTTTTTTTGGGGGGGGGGGGGGGGGGAGGAGATTTCTCACTCCCCACTGAAGTTTCACATTCAGCACTTACTATGATAATTCCCTGGCTTGAAAGTTTAAAAACAGTTTTTAAACACTTCTTACAGTTTGCTCCTTTACTGAATCAAAGACAAGTAATACCCCAGCTAATTTTTTTTTTTTTTTACTTTCAGTTAGCTTGGAAAAGTCACTACAAAGACCTTAGTGATTAAGTTACATCACTTCAATGTAAAATTTTAGTACCCCTAGCTTCTGCCAAGGGCTATTTTTAGCTTAAATACAAAACACAACTATGTTGTGTAGTAGATCATGTTCCAGCCAGGCATGCAGGCAGCCCTCTAGCCATTCTACACAGTGTGTCTGTGCTAGTAAAATTCCAACTTACAGGGTGTAAGACATGACATTGTAGAAAGCTGGTGTGACGGAGGTGCAGTGAAATCATGTCAGCATCAACTTCAAATAAATTGTATCCATGCTGTACTCTTTACTTTTGATATAGTAGATCAGAGGGTTTTAACCTCAAAATTATTAGAAGCAGAACTGCAAGTTTTTCTTGTTCTATAGTACAGAACCACTTTGATAAACTATATATTTAAAAAGAGTGACTGTAAAAAGTCACAAAGATTTCACTGCACCAGTATAACCAGCTTCAGAATGAATCCACATAAAGGTGCTTCATTTCTCTAAAAACATAACTGATGGGTAACAGAAGTGCTAAGCTCGACACTCAGAAGATTATATATTGCCTGAAAATTTGAAGAAGATAAGAAGGGCGGGAGAAGAAAAACCACCACCATCACCACCACAACAGCCTGCAGGACCCTGCAGATAACTAACAGAGCTGCACATGGATAGGTCAAGAACTGGTCAAATACCAGGACCTGAAAGATCCAAGAAATACAGAACACACAGCAAACTTCATATATCCAAATTTTTATATGTGTTTTAAGGTTAACAATCTTTCATTTTTCTGACCAATGTTCAAGCTGTAATTCCTTCAAAATCCTCATTCTCCTTTAAAAGAAAGAGTTCTATCTGCAAGATGACCTTGGCTCTCTGACCTTGAAGCAAGTAACAGCATTTAGTCTTTTCTATTTAACCTAAATTTATTGCTAATTCTTTACTAAATGCTTGTCCTCTCTTTACAGAGAATCTCCAAGGTATGAAAAAGGAAACCAAGCAATACAGGACTCCATATTAAAAAGCTATGAACAAGTATTTCAGAGTCTATCTGCTGCCATTTTCCTTTGAATCCTTCAAAAAAAAAAACTCAAAAAAGTATGGTATACAATTACTACAGAAATTCCTACTGTGTTTTCAGTCAGCCACAGGTGTCCCTACTGCTCATCTTGCTATTGTAAAATTTGTTTCATTCACCAACCAGAGTCACTGATTTCTTCAGCAATGGTGTCCAAGTGGAATTAAAAGCCATCAAGTCTGAAAATTCCCTGCATACACAGAAACTGGGGACTGAAAGGAAGAGATGAAACTTTTCTCTACAGACTGGCTGCATTGTCTCAATGTAGCTGTTCTGGAAAGCACTAAGTTTCAAGAGAAATGCCTCCTACTGGTAGGAGAGCAGCTTCTCCCTTCTGCTTGGTTGTTCTACCTAGTTATGGGCAAGGCTGGTTTGGGATTATTATTTACAGCTGTAACCCAGAAGCCCTAAGTACACGGGATCTAATTATTAGATAGCTGAATCTGACAATAACCTAGCAGCTTGTATGACACTAATGAATAGTGTCAAAATAGCAAAGTGCACAAGGCCTGATTTAACCAGTCATTTTTTAAGCAGCACTGGGGGTAATTTTGTATCTAATGGAGGAAATACAATCCAAACAGAGCAATAGAGGAGCAGGGCTGAACATCAGAAATTAAAGGAAACATACTACTACCTTTGAAGCAAACAAGGGACATTGTAAAAGGGGCAGTACTCACTTGTTTTCAGAATCAGCAGGTGGATGTTCCTCTCCTTCTGGCGTTTCCTCAGTTACAGCCGACTGATCCAATTCACTGCAATTAGAAAGTGTTTGGGGTTCTGTCTTTTAAAAAATAGTTCACCACTGTTTAAAAATACATACAAAGTTAACAGCTGAATTCTGTAACAAGTATCCAGTTATGAAATATTTTTGATGAAGTAATTTTGTAAAGAATAATGTTTTCCCTTGCTCTTATCTGCTATGATTTCCACTTTCCTAACAGTTTTCCCCACTATGTTCTAGTTCTCCCTTTGCACCCTGAGACAGAACAAACTCAGGAATTAAAAATATCATTTTCAATACAATACTTGGAAGAAAAAAACAGGTATGCTTAACCCAACCAATATTTCTAAAACTAAAAATCATTTACATTTTAGTAAAAGATTTTTACTAGCAAGAGTCATTCAAAAATAGCGTGAGCCCCTAATTCCAACCTGCTGCCAAATTTTGGTTTGAACAATGAAGCCACATAGCCAGCAAGACACTACAGTAAATTTCAAAGCTCTGCAGTCAAGGGCTTCTTTAATTGCATTCATTAAAAGTTAACAAAACCCCAAAAAGCAGCTAAATACGTTTTGTCAACCACAAAACCAAGGATTTATTGCAATTCCGCTAATAGTGTTCTGAGCAATTACAGATTACTAACGTTAGTTCGTCTTTGACAGTTCCCCAGTTGTGCGATCCACTGCCACCGCGCTTGTCCTCGTGCTTCAGGCCGCTGAAATGTGAATGTGAAACAGAACTAACAAAACTGAGTTAACATTATAGTGTCCAGATACAGAAATTCAAAGGCAAAATTTAATATATATATTAATTGTAAAGAATAGCCAAAAAAAGGCAATAGAAAAAAGTCAAAGACTTACGATCTATCGCTGCCACTATGTCTGTCAAATTCACGTTTGCCACGAGAGTCAAACCCATCTCCTCTGCCCATTCCACGGCCGCGTCCACGTCCTCGTCCAAGTCCACCCCGTCCACGCATAGGTCGGTCAAGAATAGGTCTAATATAAAGCAGATACATGTGAGTATTTCATCTCAGAAAAATACATATATACACACACACAGCATGGCTTTTCAGGTTTTTTATTGACTCTTTTCAAAATTTTGTTTTTCATAGAAAAGCATTGTTTTTAATTATTTCAGGAATCTAGCTTCAATGACAAATTATTACATTTAATATAACTAGATTTTAGAGTCTTGAAACCGATGTTTCGATTATCACTTGTTTACATCCTCGAATACAGCAAAGTGCAGTGTTGCTTGCATTGTATTACATTCCGAGCTAATACCACCACATCTTTCAGTTTAACCTACAGTCACACAACTTACCTGTAGAAGAATTTTAACTTTTACCACTTCTACCAAATTTTATTGGTGAATACTACATGCAGAATACCATCTCTGGAATCCAAACAACACTCAAGACTGTTGTTGGCTCTTGCACTCAAGACTGGGCCTTGTCTACACGTAAAGCTGAGTGTTCCACCACAGATTTCAAGTCTGTCACGGTAGTTGAGAAGGTGAAAACATCTTCGCAGACAAACCTTTAAGGCTTGAAGTCAGCTGCATATTGCAGCAGCTGCAACAACTTGCAGCTTTCACCCCTCAGAGAAGAGCTACCCTTGACTTCTTCTCATTTATCCTGATTGAGAGAAATGTAAGTGCCTATGAAGGATGTTTTACTGATTTAAGCCACATTTAGTTAAACCAATAGAATTATTCCTATGTTAAATCATTCCTGGCCTAAAACTGGAATTAAATATATATAAAAGAAAACATTCTTCAAGAAAAAACTATTCTGCATGAGAAATGCTTTTGAATGAAGATATCGATACCTAAAACTTGTTGTAACTACAATTAGCTCAGAGATTTCTTCTTTAACTTAGCAGCAGAAGCAAGGACCACCTCGCTCTAGAAGAGAATCAGAGAATATCTACAAGACAAAACTCTTACTTGTCAACAGAAAATTCTCCTCCTTCGCCCTTCTCGTCGGCCGGTTTGTCGAATCGGCGCTCACGAGGCGGCCGCCGCTCGGGTCTCCTCTCGATGGGCTTCCCTTCACCCTGCTGCTGCTGCTGCTGCTGTTGCTGCTGCTGCTGCTGATCAGGCCTCCTGCCAATGCGCCTTATCCCTGCAACGAGGGGCGAGACATCAACCGCATGTGGAGCTGCTCACCACGAGATACCACTGCTATCATCGCAGAATGAACGACAAGCCTAAGCAAGAACTGAAGTTCTTATTTTAGTCAATTCCTGACTAAATAATCCCAGTTCGCGCTTTAGGCAAATCTAAAAATATTTTTTTAAAAAAGAATCAGTGTAGATCATTTTACTGTTCACGTTTTTTATGCCTCACCTGACTCAAATTCAATTCTTACAATATTGTACCAAATACCATGTACTAAACTCATGACCAATACATAATTCATGCATAACCTGTGTTAAAACTGTAATGTTAATTCTGAAGGGGGGATCAAATTAAGCTAGAGATTATTTTACCGTAAAAAGTTCTGGAAGGTAGAAGGTGTCCTGTACTTGAATGTGCACTAAAATTAACCCAGTATCTCTACCAAAGAACTAAATCCCTGTGAAAATCGCCCGTTTCATTCTATTGTGCCCTACTAAAGCTATTTTGGCCAGCAGCTACCAGCTAGGACACAGTGTGCTCCTAAGAGGACTGTCTTTTTGCCCAGACAGGTGTTATTTGCACCCAAAAGAATCGAGGGTCTGGTACAATAGGCTCTGATCAGTTCCTGAGTGATGCATTACCCCACACTCACAGTCCAACACAGGCTCACCAAAAAAACCCACCTAGCTGTGAAGTACACAGCTAACCACTTCTCTCTTTTCCTTTAATTCCACCCAAATTGTACAGTTTTCCCTCTCCTTCTATACATTTTCCCTTTCCTTTTCATTAATTAAAAAATAACCACTTCTTATGGCACCATCTACTCCACCAAGACATTTGAAAGAACTTGAGCAGACAAGGAAACTATATTTATCTTCCAAAATGCCCATTTGCTGCTCTTGAAAAAGATGTGAACACATAGCTCCATCCTTATATGAGTGTTTTTCCAGTGTTTAGGAAAAAAACAAACAAACAAAAAAACCCCAAACAAAACAAAAAGCATTAAGTAAACTACAGACAGCCTCAGAAAAAAAAAAAGTTTTCTTTCAAATTAAAAATTTCCAAATTTTAATCCTTTTTAAATAAGTTCCTGCCTAACCAGGAATGTCAAATTTGGGTGGGGCTAAGAAAGTTAGAGTTGTAATGACATCCACACCAACACACCCAAGTGAACAATTCCCCTCACCTTGCAAGCAGCACTTAACATGAAGTTTGCATGACATACGCATCTTGCTGAAGGAATCCTTGCTCCCTCAAGGACCACGCGAGCCTAAGCTCCCTACTGCTGACTTCCAGAAGACCTCTCAAACTCGGGATCGCTCCATTTTAGGGACAAACGTGGGAACAAGGGAACGGCCCGTGTCAAGTGCAGATAAACAATTCAGATCTTTAAACCTAAAGTTCAACAGTTTTTGTCTTGAAAATCATAGTTCCTAGTGAGGCCTAACCAAAAATATACATTACTGCTTCTTAGCACTCATCACACAGCTTTGGAGGGGTACCTCATCAGCCGAACGCTCTGCACCTTCACAGGCTAAGGCAGGAGTGTGAGCACTAACACGTCCACGCACTGTACAAGTGCTGTTCGTACCACAGCATCGACTAACTTTATAGTGGTAAGTACTGTTTTCCCCTGCAAAACCTGAAATTTTCAAAATGGAAAGTGGCTGTTCTCTTACCGAACTACTCCAGACACCTGCTTTGAGAGGCGGTTTAGCTTTCACTGTTTCAGGGCTATAGTAATTCACCAAGTCAAGCAGTGTTTGCTCTCAAAAATAACTGTGAGAACTCCTATGTACACACTGATAGCTAGTCCTACCAAAACAACCCTCGCTATTCTGGAGCCTTGGCCAAAGATACCGCCCATGTTCCAGGTTCGCTTTTCGAGGCCTGATACCATAAACCTGCAGCTATTTCCAAAGGACAGTTGCTTAGTAAACTGCCACTCAGGATGAACCGAGTTCCTCTCACACGGAACAGCAGACGCACAAGCAAAGGCTCCTGAAGAGCAGCCCCTGCACACCCCCACACGTTTTCAAGGAGTATCTGGGGTTGGGGGGGGTCTCAAACGAGGGTATTTGAGGCGTTTCCTCCTCCAAAAGCCCCAACGCGGGCGAGAAGCGTTCGGCAGCACGCGCGCCGCCAAAATGGCCTCGCGCAGCGGCGCGCGCGCTCCCACGAGGCCCTTCCCGCGGGGCCGCCACGCGGGCCCGCTCCCCGCGCGGCAACGCGCCCACGCAGGGCAGGGA